>JASANF010010663.1:0-26803 GCA_030248245.1 Trissonchulus sp. WLG1_4
AAAAAGACCCAAAAATAAGTCATCAATTCGTTACTGCTCTATCCCCATGTTCTACTGACGCAGTGTATTTTTATACACTGTTTTTGTCATAAAGTCAGTTGTAGATTTATTTCAAAACCCGTATTCCTTTAATACCACTTTATTCCGCATTCAAATTCAACTCACCGCATCGGCATTTTCTGCACACTTTTTCTGCTCTATCTCCTGCAAATGTTCATTTCTGGTGATGATTGGCTGATGCGCCTTGCGTTTCGCCTTCATGGCTGACCAAGAGGCATCTTTATAGCTGTGATTCAATTCCAAGATTGTCTGCACAAAAACACCCAGCAAACAAGTTACAAACAGATCATTGTTTGTACAGTAGATAGTCAATAATATGATACACTTGATTAGACAGACACTTAAGTGTAGGTTATAGCACGATGTAGAGTGCACTCAGTAATTTATACGCACTGTTACGTGAAGCGCCAAGTCCATGAACGAGTGCGCGCAGCGGATAGTCGCTGACTGTACACTACAAAGTGATATGAGGTACTTCTATTATGCAAGTTTTGAAATATACAGTGCGATAAGTCAATAAGCAAAGTGCCCGCCTACAGCAGTCCAATAACTAGACTCTAGCTAGATGCACGCTGTGAATCGAGCAGTCTGCACTTAGTTATTGATGTTAGTTATTGCACTGTATTTCAAGACAGGTAATGTGATAATTAGATTGTAACAAGACATTAAATATCGATAAACGATAATTTCTCCAAAAAAAATCATAAAAAAATAAAACTATTTGCGAGCTGCGACTATAGTCCTGTTTAATCATCATCAATAAAAATAATAAAATCAAAGTTAAATAAAAAATCAAAATTCTAAAAAACAAGCCAAACATTAACTCACAGCTTTTGGCTTGTACTGCTTCAGCTGGCTAAGTACCGTTTCTTTAGGTGCTTCTTCCGATCGCAAATCAGCTAAAAATAGAATTTTAAAAAATAAATTAATGATATAAATTTTATGTAAAAACTATTAATACACTCCTGCTATTACCTAAGATGTCATCATGTTATAAATTATTTACGACACTAAAAAGAACGGTTCATACTTGTCCTTAAGAACATATGGACATGGACAAGGACAATATTTTTGGTCAGCTCTTGTAAAATATTGACCGAATCCTTTCGTCTTTTTTTTGCATAAAAATTAAACTCAACGAATACTTTCTTTGTGTGAGAAATTAGGTCATTTGGCCAGCTAATTTTTGTGCAATTGCTAAGGACAAAACGATAGACAAGGACAAGGACAAGTATGAACCGGGCCTAAGACGTCCTACCAAACAGCGGATGCGGTCTCAGCTTGGTCCAGGGATATTCTCGTTTCGATCTGCGCACACTCTCGGCGGAAGGGGCTGATTTCGATTTGATGTATTGCTTGATGGCATTGGCGCATGTTTTGGCCATTCCTTCCTGAAATAATAAGGAAAAATTAGTGAACCGAATTTCTTTTCTTTTATTTTTCATGGGACCAGTGCTCACTGAAAATGTCACTGATTTTTTTATTTTCAGATCGGTACCATTTTCGGTATAAGCAGGAATAATCAAAATCCAATAAAGGTACCCAACTCAACTGAGCTCAAAACCAGGAAAAAACCAGGTGGAGCCCACATAAAACATCCGTCATGGGGTCACAAACTCACAAACGACAAATTTTTAATGCCACAAATTCATAGACATCACTAAAGCAATTTATATCTTACTGCTGAACAGTTAATAATGCAAGCTGAATCATAAGGCAATTTGACCTCTGTTATAAATATGAAAAAATATTGAAAAATCCATATATTTTCTATTTTTCTCGTGGACACAAAATGAGCCATAGCAAGAGTACAGCTTACAATTTCTGAGCTAGTAGAGTGAAGCTGGTGTACGCTTTCTCTTTCCATATCCAACAGTTCCGGGCTCACCACACCAAGAGCATTCTGTACATCCACTGAAATATCACACCAAGAGCATTATGTGCATATATTATGTTCATAACATACTCTAGTGGGAACAAGACGCTACATTCAAAAAAGGGCACTATTTTTGAGCAACATTTACCTGTTTTTGAGTTTAGCTTGACAAAAAAGCGAGTAAGCTTTATTGCGAGCTATTCTTTCGAATAACGCTCTTCGTAGTCATACGTTTCGCTTTCGCAAAAATTTCAGATGGCAGCCTGCCTGGTTTGAGAGTAAGTCAGTAAAAAATTTTATACAAACGAAGTAGAAAACAAACGTAGTAGAAAGAAAACAAACGTAGTAGAAAAAGAATACTAACAGCTATCGTAGAATATTAAAAAAAATCCAAACTCAGCGGCTACAACCGTCTATAATTCTTCATTTCTCTACTTTGAAATATTCAAACAAACCACCAAATCAAAGTTATCATCAAACTACGAATATTTCCATACAGGATCCTATTTTAAATCAGTTAAGTTATCAGTTAAGTTGCTTTGGTCATTGGTCAGACATTTTACAGTAAATACCTTTGCCATCTTCCGAACTGGAAACACCACACAATTTCATTGGTCGCCCCAGAAACAGGTGCAAATCCAGCACATAGGGCATATCCTCTGGGGCGATGAGGCTGTAAGCTGAGCCACTGCGGCCGGCGCGAGCAACTCGACCTAAAAACAGACAACAAGAGTACATAAAATATGTCTCTATGGTGGCAGCAAGATTCTACTATGTACTCTTGATATGTCATAAGTTTCACTCTTAAAAGCCAAAATTGAAATTCCAAAGTAAAAATGAATTTAAATTTGGCGGCTGAACGGACATACGGCTCAACAGTTCGAACGTTCGTAACAACTGTCATTACAAACTATGAATCCACTTTTTAGCCAAAATTTAAAATTGTCAGTTTGTCGGAAAGAGAAAAAAATACCGTTGCTTCTGAACAGTATTTCTAAAATGGCTAACGCAAATTTTCTCATAAAAAAAACAGACAAAATATCAACTATGCATTAGCTTCTCCAGTCTAGACTTCGCAACCTCCGTTGTTGCTCCATCTTGTTCCGCTGTCACTGGTTACCAAAACCTAAACCTAAACCTAAAAAATCTAAACCTAAACCATGCCCTGACTGACTAAACACTTAATTAATTATTAAACCTACCCACGCGATGCAAGAACAGCTTAGGCTTGCAGGGAAAGTGGAAATTGATCACATTATCGAGCAGTGGCAAATCCACACCCCGGGCGGCCACATCAGTGACGATCAGCAGTTGACTGTGACCAGATTTGAAGTTGGCTAGGGATAGTTTTCTGGCTTCCGGATCCAGGGAGCTGTAGAGGGCAGAGCAGGTGATACGGCCACACAGACGGAGACACTAAAAAAAGACTGTGTCATTGACAGACAAACTAAAAAAAGACTGTCTGACAGTTGATAGAAAAAGAAGCAAAAAATCTCAGCCTGCCTAAAACCCTGAATGCCTGAAATAATGATGAACAGTTAGTGAAGCAAAACTTAGGCTTGTAAGATTAACTAGTAAAGTTTTTTCACTTTGAAACGACACTGAAACAACTTTCCAAGTACTAACTTTCCCAGGACAATGTAAGCCTTAGTATTAAGTCATAAATTTCACCACGTTCCAATACAGACATTAAAGCGGTCAGAAAGGGTTCACCATCGAGAGATGAGCAAACAAAGACTCATTGAGTGCTGACTTGCATATTTTTAGTGCGGAGTTGACGCCTTTTCATCTAGATCTCGCCCCCCCCCCCATTTCAGATAGAGTGCCCCCATCCCATAGCGAAAAATGTTTCGTCGAAAACTATGTTTTAGCGACTTTTTACTTGTATCGATGTCTCTGGGTCTTATCCAAAATTGGGTTTATCGGATTAGATCTTTATTTCGTCAATAACGCAGCGTCAAGTGCACATAATTGGCTGAAACTTGGCACACTTCTAGATAATCCATATGAGACGTGTAGGGCAAAATTTCAGCCGGATATTTTTATTTTCTGCTGTGTTATTAGCAAATTTGATTTAAATCTAATGCGCTAAATCCAATTTTCGATAAGGCCCTCTGTCGTGCGTTTTTTATCATGTGTTGACTATCGTGAACCTGGGCTATTAAGTGTTAGTAAGTAGGGAGCAGCCACTATGAAGGGCTTTTGGCAAAATGCGTGCTGACCTCGTGGGGAAGCCGTGAGCGCATAAAACAAACACCAACGTGACAATTTTTTTAAACAACTTATTTAAACATTTTAAACGAGATATTATGCAAAAAAACTACTCCAACCTCAGCCACATAATCTACATGGTGCTTGGTGGCACAAAAGACAATGGATTTTTCCTCTTTTCCCAAAACCTGCTGCACGAGCTTCAGCAACAAAGCCAATCTGTCGTCGGGTCGAACGCACAGGAAGATTGTCTGAAACAAAAGAAAATGAATAAACGTGAAATTATGATTTAAAAAAATTATAGCATGGCTGATCTATAGTGCTGGACTTGTTGCTTTCAGTCCGTTCTATCCTCGTCGACGGCGAGAATGCTAACCACTAGACCACAGCCCCCAAGTTTTGGTGACCCTATTTGTCATTTACCACCAATGCTAAACAACTGAACTTTATCCTCCGGTTAGAAAGATCCTAGAAAAGAGAGAAAAAAAAGAGAGCAAGTAATATTTGTATGCTCTTTCTTCTTCACTTAAGGGGGTAATGTCGTTTTCGTGGTTTTTGACAATTTCAGTGTAATTTTTGCGCCCACAGAACAGAACTCAAGCTAAAATTGGACTACGGCTTCGAAACTTTAACCACATTATCTTTAGGAAAATATCCCCACCCGTTTTTTTCCTTTTCTAAGAATAGTTTGTAGAGTCGGTGTTATGGGCTTTTGAAAATTTTAAAGAAAAGTCAAATTCCGTGATTTTTGCACGAAAATGTCATTTTCTCAACGTAGAAACGACTTATCGACTATATCAAAAAACGGGTGGGGATATTATGTCAGTGCATAACTGCAAAAAGTTTAGTGGTTGTTGGCTGATCTTGAGTTTCATAACTGTGGCGCAAAAATTAGTCATAAAAACCGCTGATGGGGTTTATTCAAATGATAGCAGCAATAAAATTGCATAAAAACCGCTGATGGGGTTTATTCAAATGATAGCAGCAATAAAATTGCAAAAGATAATCTGCTTTTAAATATAGTTTTTTTAAAGCTAGAAGGTGTAAAAAAATGTAAAAAAGACCGCTCTAGTTTTTGTTGAGGTTAAGTGCAGTTATGGTAGTTTAAAAAAACAACTAAAAACGCAATTACCCCCTTAAGTGGGGGCTACCTGTATAAGTGAAAATTTTATGTTCTCCGATTTGCTTCAAATTTGCACACAATGTAGCCCCAGGGAAGGCGCATCGCAGATGCAACAAACTGGAACCAATGCTTTTGCCAATTTTTCACTACGGGCTCTCAAAAATTCAATTTTACGTGTAAATCATAGGCGCAAAAAAAAGTTTTTTGTGCTCACAAAGCGTTCCTTTACTCGAAATTTTTGTTAATACTGACGAAGCTGATTTTTACATGATTCGATAGCCTAATGTCATATCTCAACCTCTATGATCCAGTTTTTTAAATTTTTGCCCATGGTCTGAGCAGTGAGACCAAATGTAAAATCACTCAAATTGGGCGGGCCTAAAAAACGGCCATTTTTTCACATTTCGTCATCGATTTTAAAATTGAAAATACATATCAAAAATCCGGATCATACGATTTTGCGCATGCATGTGACCTACTACTATGCAAAGTTTCAGCTTCATTGGCTTGATGTGGTTTGTGTTAGAACTGTCCAACTAAGGGCTACTTTTAGGCTTTTTTGTGTACTTTTGCCTATGTAAATACACTGTACAAACGCACTGAACCAAAAGTGCACCTTCAAGCTTAATTGTTCTGATCTGAGGTTGGGGTGCCTTAGGGGAGTAACATATGTGAAAATAAGCAAAATTGGAGAACTTTGAGTTTTGACCTGGGTAGCCCCCCCCCCCCCCTTAAGGATACGCACAAAAATCCTTCATGTATTTATCTGCAATAGCATCCCGCATCCCGCTTGTCTCAAGCATCACTCATCAATCTCATTATCAATTAATATAGTCCTCTTTCGAAACCAAACCTTTAATTTCTGACTCAGCTTCGTGTCTGTGTCCAGGCGAACCAAATGAGGGTCGCGTAAGCCGGCCCGGGCAAAGTCGACCAAGTTTTGCGGCAGGGTGGCCGAAAACAGCACCGTCTGTCGCTCTGGAGACATTCGCTTAAGCACATCACGCAACTGTTGCTCAAAGCCCAGCTCAAATAGTCTACAAAGCAACTTTAAGTCTAGTTCACACTTGTCCGTTTGTCCGTAACCAAAAAAACTGATCAGCTGTTACAGAACATTTAACACCAGTTAACAGCCAATTCCTGGTAAGCTAGACCAGCAGATGTCTTTAAATGTACATAGTTGTATCTGTAGCGGTTTTCTTGTGCTAACTTACGGACATTTGTAAGTACTTACGTAGGCAAAAACTAAGTATAATCTATCTTCCAGCCGTATAAAAGCAGTAAAAAGCTTAATTCAAAATAAACACAAACAAGACACATATACATCAACGCTAATAAAAGAAAAAAAGTTCAACAAAAGCAAACTCGTTCTACTGAGACGAAAATTTTCACATTGGCAATCTTAACAATGACTAAACCATTGACTAAATTTACAAGTAAACGGTCGCTGCCCTCTAATGATTGCTTTAATCAAAGTTACGCTAATCCTAATAGCTGCAGTTGCAAATTTTTGAAATTTCGCGAAATGCTTGACAATTTTTACGCAAAATCAAATATTTTTAGCAAAGAATGAACTAAAGATGAAAAATGCCTGCTTGACAAACTGGCAAACTTAAATAAACTTAACAATAATGTCAGCATGTCGGTTTAACAGTTATTCAAAGTGAACTTTGAAGTGGTTAACTTTAAAGTTAATTAATTTGATTTAAATTTAATTTAAATTTAATTAAAGTGAACTTAACTCAAAGTGGTTATATATAACAAATTTACTTAACTAGCTCCATTTTCTTTTTAATTTCATACCTGTCCGCTTCATCGAATACCAAATACTGCACCGAAATCAGTTTGAGACCCATCTCAACAACCACGTGTAGCAAACGCCCGGGGGTGCCAACAATGCTGCAAAAAAACAACAAATTGCAAGAACAAACACCAAAAAGATGTCGCTATTAAAAAAATGGACAAGAGTCACTTGAATTTTCCCTAATATAGTTAAGAGAATAATGTATTAATTTATTAACTTGACCACGACGGCGAAAGAACTGACAATATTAAGTATATAACTCCATCAAAACCAACTGAAAGACAACATTTAATGAAAAATAAACAACGCGGGAATGATAATATCAAACAATAAATCTTTAAAAACTTTTCACAGAGTAAGAACCAAAACATTACCAGATATTTCGAATTATTTTCAATTTTCAAATGAACTTACTTCCTATTGAATTTTTTTCTGACAGAACTGAAAACAGCTATACTTACATGTCTGGATTTGTATGAACAGCTGCGAATTGGTCTTCCATGCTGAAATGAACACGTGGGACCCAGTATATAACCAACAGCACATAGCTGATCAGATCAAAAAATCTGTATCAATACTGGCATATTTTTAGTGGGGGGGGGGGGGCTGTGGGGGGCGCCCCCCCCCCATTTGGTCCGGAGCCCCCCCCCCATTTTGGTCGCCCCCCCCCCCATCTTGAGACCCCCCCCATAGCCCGAAGTTTTTTTTCCGAAAGGACGTTTTAGCGACTTTTTAGCAGTAGCGATGTCGCCTTGGTATGGTTTTCGGGTCCTTTTTCGTTAAACTTGGTATGAGTGTAGCTATTATAACGTATAAAAACGTAACATTTAAAGCATTTAGCATAAGAACCATTTTTTCACCTAAAAATAGTGTTTTATTGTGAATTTGGTGCGCCCCCACATTTTGGTCGCCGCCCCCCCCCCCCCCATAAAATTTGGCCTAAAAATATGCCATTCAATATCTGGGATTTTTTCCGCAAAAACGTTCGCAAATGCGAAAAAAAATTGATGATTGCGAAAATTTTTCTCACCTTTTCGCAAAATTGCGAAAATTTTTAACGCAGCAGAGAGAAATGCGCTGGTTTTTTTGACTTGGTCGAAAACATTTCCGATATATACGTTCCCAACTGACCAAATTTTGGCCTAGAAATGAAAAAATTCTCTGAAAAATGAAAAATGAATGAAAAAGCATTTTCTATGAATGAAAAAACTCTAATGAAAAAACTTTTTCTGAAGTCTGAAAACCCATATATATGCCTGGATTCACGGAACTTTGTGATTAAAGACTTGACTGTAATTTTCTTCCATTGAATATCAAGTTTGCAAAACAAGATGCCTTTTAGTCGAGGTTACGCTGAAATAAATTTTATATAATAATAAAAAACATCTAAATCCTACAGGGCCCGGTTTCATAAACGATCAGTTGTGATTCATTAGGAACACTGATATAAGCTAGAAAATAAGTTATAACTTTACGTTAACTTAATGCTTATGTTGGAAATTTTCACAACATATTGCTAATATGTTAGATAATGTGTGTGCAAACTTTTGTTACATTTGCTTGATGCAGACAAAAGTCTAGCTAAGTCACAATCATTCATTAGTTCCTAATATTAGTAAATATTAGTGGTTTTAAAAAATTTACTAATATTTGCAACTAATGAATGACTTCAAGTTAGCTATAATTTTCACTGGATAACTTGACTATCATGAGATTTGAACCACACGTGATGTAACATATTGGCTACATGTCATGAAAATTTGTAGCAGAGATATGGTGTAAAGGCCAAGTTATACTCGATTTGCGATTTTGCACCAGTGTTACTAATGAATCGCGATTCATTGTTTATGAAACCGGGTCAAGGCATGTATAGCAACATCATTTCGAGTTATATACCTGTCGCCACCAACCAACACAGCTGCTCGCAAACCAGTAAATTTTCCAAGCTAAAAATAAAAAAGTCATAGTGAATACATAATATATTACTCCAGTCTGGAATCTGGATTTCTTCAAATTTGTGTGCAAGTTTAATTTCACTGAGCAATTTTTTTTTCTAATGATGGAATCAGCAAGCGCTAGAAAGAGAACAGCAACAGCACAATTTTCAGACTATAATTTAATCATAAAAACAAATTCGTTAGTCTGGTGAAATTATGAATTACGAAAAAACTGAAAAAACGCCACTCTTGTTCACAGTTTACAGTAGTGTTTGGCCGATTATCGGTATCGGTATCGGTATCGGCCGATAATAGGCATCTCGGTATCGGTATCGGTATCGGTATTTTAAAATTTCAAAAATACCGATACCGATAGTTTTTCCTTCTGGGGTATGTCGGGTCACCTGATTTAAATTATGACATTGTCTTAGTTTTTTTACCTTCAACTTCTTACTTTTTTTTAATTTTTAATCAAAGAACTCAACAGGCACCAGAGCTGACAAGTAATATAAACAGTATGGTAAACATTTCCGCTCTTATTGTGTTTTCACCATCTCTTGAAACTAATATTAAGTTCTCGCGGTAGACATTACCACATTGCCAGCACACATCTGGAATAGGACGCCACATTAGTACATGGTAGAACGTCGAGTATTCACACCGCGTTTAGTAGACACCTTAGGAACTACCTATTCTACGAACATTTACCATAATTTTGTCTGTGGCCTGTGCGTGCCCTATGCTGTAATTTTCTGGCATAAATAATATCTTTAGGACTAGGTATTTTTAGTCAAAAGTGTAACAGCAGTACAATTTTGGATTCTTCACCCCTTCTTCATATGTGGGATCCTTCACCGTCGACACCAATACAATATACAAGTTTCACGCCGTCCTACAAGCTGATGCAATCTTTACCTTGCTGAAGCCAAAAAATTTAGATTTTTAAGTTTTTGATCAAAATTTAAGCAAATATCACATAATTTAAGCAAAAATGGTCATTTTACATAGATAAAAAGGAGATAACCCGAGATGACCCGCTGATGGATAACTATTTTTTGGTAGTTTTTCGTTTCCGCCCTCGGGCGCGGTGCTCATCTCCTTAACATTGCTCTTTAGCTGCTTCTAGGAGAATGACTATATGAGTAATGACTACCACTTCGATAATAACTTATATATACATCCGGAAAAGGGGGGAGCAACCCCTCATGGTATAATGCCTCACACGGACCCCTATTACTCTCCCACATTAAGTGGTATATTCCCATTTACTTTTCCAATGGGGATATACTGCTGCGTTGGCAGGAAAAATGTACCCCTAATATACATACACTCATTAAGATAAAAAAGGCGCACGGTCGAAAATTTGACTCACGTCGGGGCCGGGATCTTCACTAGTTTTCCCTGCGACTAGGACTGACCCTTCCACCTCCTTGGGACGAAAATTTTAGTGGGGATCTTCCCACCTACCCAGAAGCTTATGCTATATTATCCCCACTTACATCCCACACAATTATAGCATCCCCATACAACAACACGATGTCTATGTACAGTTCACAGAAATACTGTATGTCTGTATCAGGGTTGGCAGTCTCGGTCTCGGTCTCGTAAAAAACCCGAGACTAGGCTGGTCTCGGTCTCGGTCTCGGTAGGAAAACCGAGACCTGCCATAGGGTGGTCTCGGTATTTCAGATGAGACTTTAAGTTTTCAAAATTTTATAAAATCACGAAGATTTTTTTTACAATATATAAGTTTCCAAATAGAATTCCAAGCATGAAATGGTCACAACTGTCTGCTGCAGACATGTCAGTTCACCGGCATTCGGCAAATTGACTTTAAGTTTAAACTTTGTACATCAAGCTATTAGTTAAAGTTTGAGCTAGAAGGCTTGTCTGACGTATCGATGTTGCATTTATATGTGGAACCTCTCAAGCATATGTTAAACAGTAAAAATACTGACCATCGTTTACCAAATAGATTTAACTTCGTAGCTGATTTGTAATTAAAAATTTGCTGGCTTCGGCAACTTTACGAAGCGCGTATTGGGTGGCAGTTTAATTAAATTTCTTGAGCCCCAACCTCTCAACGCATGTCAAAACGTCAACTTTATGAAAAAAACTTAGGCACAATCAAAAGCTTTTTGGGCCATGGCGTGGTTGGGGCATCAAACCTGTCCCCTACGTAACTGTGTCAGCGGAAGAAACTTCTGGTACGGGATGGTGCTCGCATCAGAACTTCTGACAGTAGCACCATTGCACCAGCATGAACGATTCTAAGCTGGCACCTGAGTCAGACTGCCAAAATGCCAATGTGTGCAAGGCACTATAAAACACCCTATGGTATGCGAGGAAGTGTGCGAAACTTATTAAAAAATACAAAAAGTTGACAGAATAAATAATAGCAAAATAATCATATTTTCTCCGGGTTCGGCTGTCAATCACTTACTCTCATGCATCCGGTCGTTTACAATGTTACGTTTCTCGCAAAGTCGCAAGTCATACACTCATACAACCTAATGGTCACTTTTTTGTAACTTAATCACAAATTTTTTACATTTCAAAGTATCTCAAATTTTTAAAATTGAAACTTGAAAAAAGGTCCCCCAAGGGCTGGTCTCGGTCTCGTAGGTCTCGTTTGGGTGGTCTCGGTTGCCTGGTCTCGGTCTCGGTCTCGGCTGCAAACCTGAGACTTGCCAACCCTGGTCTGTATACATAGCACTGTCAATGGTATATACGTATATGCACATTTCATAGAAAATATCGGTATCGGTATCGGTATTTTTTTATTGGTATCGGTATCGGTTATCGGTATTTTTGGGTATCGGCCAAACACTAGTTTACAGCCTGCAAAAAACAAACCTGTTTTATAAACGCAAACGTCTGCAAGGCCAGCTCACGAGTGGGTGTTATGATCAGTGCCCGAGCTCCGTTCTGATTGGTTGGTCGTTTGAGCTTCTGGAACAGTGGGATCAGAAAGGCAGCCGTCTTGCCACTGCCCGTTCGTGCCATGGCAACCACATCCTGATCTGCCAAGATCAGGGGGATGCTCTGAAAAAATTATTTAACCGATTAGGGCACAATCAGAAATTTCTGAAGTGGATTTTCAATTTGGATTTCAATGGAAATTCTATCAAATCCACGACAATAATAAATGTATATATGGTTATAAGCGATAATGAAAATGCGAAAATTCAATGAATCAGAGTTATGGGATAAGTAGGTATATTGAATAATATGGGCGTGCGCCGTGAGGATTTTGTTACATTAAAGTACGTAGCACCTCTTCTCCTGCATACAAGAGTCACTGCGTTTCATTGAGTGGTGAAACTCTTCCTCAAATTTTACCAAAACGTCAAATTTTCAAGCCCTCTACTCCCCTTCCCGCGCGGCGGGGCAACCATAGCAGTAACCTCAACATAAATAACAATAACAAAAAACTGCTGCATTATATACCTTGCGTTGTATGGGCGTCGGAGCCCGATAACCTTTTCGCTGCAAGCCTTTCAGAACAGCTTCGTCCAACCCTAAAACAGCCAATTGAACTTGTATACAATATATACAATATTATACCTTGCAATATAAACAAATAATGACAGGTAATATTATATACATTCACGCAGTTCACATAATCAAAAAATACAAAATAACAAAAATAAACAGCCAAACAATTTGCAGTTATAGTCAGGGTGGGGAAAAAAACATGACGGAAAATTGGGGTAAAAAAAACATGCCCTGTGGCTGAGCGCCACATACATACTAGACAGAGAACTCTTAGTGGAAATAAAATTTGGACTTCTGGACAGTGCACACATATCATAATATAACATTTGAAGCAGAATCAATGGCTTAGCTGACGACGAAAATTTACACCCCAAAAAACGTCACAAAAACTAAGAAATTTTTGAAGTTGCTAAGATTATAAAGTTTGACACAGGTATAGCAGGCGGGGAAAAAAAAACCCGCATTTTCATATTTCGTCATGTAGCTCATAGACTATACGTTTTCACGGGAAACCAAAAAAATCTGTCGTGGGCCTAACCTTGCTCTAAACGCTGGGGCCGGTTTCATTTCGCTATCTCTTACCTTTTTTTGGCGGGAAGCCAAAAACTTCCCGGGGAAAAAAAACCCATTTGGGGGAAAAAAAACCCATGTGGGGGAAAAAAAACCCACCCCATAAATCACCCGAAAAGTGTGTTAGCGGTAGTTTTTCAACGCTATGGCACGTATTAGGAGTAGTAGAGGCCCTTGATACCAAAACTATACGCAGATTTGCTATAGGGCCTCAGGGACACAAGTTTGAAAACTGCCCTTCGCAGCCCATTATAAAATTTTGAATTTTCAGATTTGAAAACAAAACACCTTAATTTCGCCTGAAAACATTGAAAACAACTAAAAAGTTGTGATAACGCTTCAAATGCATGCAAAATTTGCACTTTATGGCTACTTTTTACGCCATCGACCCTCTGTGGGGGGTACCCTGAGTGGGTGTGACTGGTCGTGACGGGCATATTTTACTTTCGTTCGGTTATTTGGCGTTTAAACACGATAAATTAATAGATTAAAATTAAAAACGTACAAAAAACTGGCAATAGTACCAGAAAATACAACTTTCCACCACAAAAGGACCTCAAAATCACAAAGTCCGACTGTTAGGCCCCTATTCCAGAATTCGATCGCGAAAGTGTCAGTTTGCGCATTTGTGCTAATAATAAACGTCTTTTTGCACTACCATGAGTCTTTTGGAGTAGCTACTAGGTTTTTCGACATCACCAGACCATTTTCAAAAAGTGGGTTTTTTTTCCCCCACATGGGTTTTTTTTACCCCGTCTAATTTCGGTCACGCCCCCCCTCGTACGAAAGAAGGAGGGACCTGCCACTGCGGTCATGAATAGAGGAAGGGTAGTCCTCTGTAAAAGTGTTTTTACATTTGAGCTCTCTTCTCTTAGTGCTGAGAAATGAGACTCCAAAATTCACCTCCCTTGGAGCCATGTCGGGTCAAAAATGGGGGGGTCCAATTTTTGACTCATAAATAATACCAGCGAGACCCCTTTTGGATACCGCTTATATACGTTTGCCTACAGGGACTGTACTATACGCTGGCAAATTTTCAGACCTGTACCACGTACCCAAGTTCCGGAACTGGGGTGGGTTTTTTTTCCCCCAAAAAATGGGGTGGGTTTTTTTTTCCCCGCCTGCTATATGTAGGGAAGCTCATACTTTGCATGGGGGTATTATTTTAACTTGTCTATTTACTGCTATACAAGTTTAGTTGATATGTAAAAGAATTTCAGAATTTCGGCCATGTTTTTTTTCCCCACATTTTTTACTCCAAAATGGGGAAAAAAACATGGCATGTTTTTTTTCCCCACCTATGTTTTTTTTCCCCGGTTGTATGTTTTTTTCCCCCGCGTGTGTTTTTTTCCCCCGCAGCAAAATATAAAGTACCAACATTTTTGAAACGGATTCAACGGGTATTCTGTCACCTGTAAACACTGTTTCCTATGTTTCTGATTGAGATTTGATTGATTTGGCTATTAATGGTGCATGTATATATCAAATATAATAATGGTCCGAAACTTCACGAAAAAAGCCAAAAAATGGTCGGAACAGCAGCTTGTGGAAGACGCGACTTATGTGGCCTGCAAAAGACTTTCATTCCAAAAGGATAGGATTTCTAGAGTAAGAGCGGCACAGCACATTGCAGGTTTTCACAGTTAAATTTTTTAGTAACTAAAAAATTATACGAGCAAACTGGTTTTAATTTAGTGTGTGTACTTGCCTGGTGGACGGCTACATGCTGGCCGAATTTCAAACAAATCGGTTGGGTATTCCCCGAGATATAAAAAATCGCCTCCCATAAACACGGATTTTTCCGTCTTTTTTTCCGGCGCCATAACTCAAGAAATCCTTCTTGGCGAGGCACTTTATTATGTTTTTACATTTGTTTTGGTGGACAACAGAGTCAATAGAAAGATTTTGTTCTTGGCATTTGGCGTTTTCTGACTCTGCTGGGAGGGGGGAAACCTCTTTTTTGGTCTTCGAAAAACGGCTGTCACAAATAAACTTTAGCCGACTTTTAAGAAGTCACGCAAACAGACCAAATCTAATCCCTTGCATGCATGGTAGTGTACTGGGGTTGTAGTGCATCTCTTCTTTTGGAGTCAATTGTGTCACTGTAGGCGTGGTAAGGGGGTCTAGAACGTAATTTACGTGATAGGGTGGTAGGCTACCTACGGGCACTACAGCTCTAACGGTTATAGATGGAGGTCTGTCGTTTTTTATGCGAATATGAACCTCTATACTGTGCATTTCAGTGTGCTATTAGTTTTACTGTCCGATTTACCTATTAGCCAGAACTGGTGCACCCCCCGTGATATCGTTGAAAAAATAATTTTTCATGATTTTCACAATGTATAACGCTTTTATGGATAACCTCTTGTTCTGTATTTCTATTGCATCTTAATACATAGGCGTGGGGCTGTCAGTTGATATATTTTGGTCAGCGTGGTGTGCACTGTTCCACTTTGGCAGCCCTGGCAAAGTGCCAGAATAGTCAATTTGACCAAATTTTTGAATTTTGTCAGTTTTGTTGAAAAACTGTGGAAAAGGCTAATTTGAGGTGCTGAACGGGAGTATAACGTTGTTTTGACTAAAAACTAATGTTTTTTAACCGAAAAAGTGCTCAGTGGTCTACTACGGTTGCTTGGTTCGCGTTGTGTATGCTGTTTCATTTTGTCACCCCTGGCAAGTGCCAGAATGGTCAATTTGACCAACTATTTCTCTTGCAATAAACGTAATAAGGTTAAAACTGACTTTGCTGTTGTTTCTGTTGTACTACGATGCCATAGCCACGAAAAAAAGCAATATTTCAGCATATGTTTTTTTCCCCACCCTCATGTTTTTTCCCCAATCTGCGGGGAAAAAAAACATGAGTTAAATCTGTTATAGTGTAAGTCACAGTGATAGCTGGAACAGTGTTTACAGTGTGCAGGTGCCTGGAGGTACTAGCTATCTTTGCAACTTTACCTCGCACTGATATCTCATACATGACGGGAAATATAACCTTAGTTCCCTATTTGTGTTTTTTTTCCCCACCCTGACTATACACCAAGTAAAAAACAATTTTTCCAGTTGCTTGCAATACACAAAAACGGGACATAGCATCACGATCACATATATAACCTTATCCCAATGCTATCACATTACGGAGCTATAGCTAGAGCTAGCTTTGTCAAAGCTTTTGCAGCTTTCACAGTGAAAGTGTAGTTAGAAAAATAGGCAGGGTGAGTTTTGTACTTTTTTGTCACCTTTGACTATAATATAAATATTTCCTAAATATACCCAGTGCATGGAATCCTCCAGAAGACTTATGTTTTCTGTTTTCAGCTGCAACCAGTGACCCATAGTCTTCATCATCTGTAGCCCCGTTATCAGTCATCGTGATTTAAGGAAACTGCAAAAGGGCCGTATTCATAAAGTCTGAATTACCAGTCTCGCTTTCAAGACAAAGAGATTTGGGGGAATGGCTTTCCGATTGCTGCAACTTTAACGCAGAATAACAAACTAAGCTTATGAACGTGGAACCCACTCTTTCTGTTTTAGCTATCCTAACGGTTATATACAGAGATGTTCGGAAACTACACAATCGTACTCAATTTTTGGAAGGCCGAGAGAACTGGCCTGTGGCGAAACAGCAGGCAATAGGTCATGCATTATTATATATATATATATATATATATATATGTGTATATATATATATCTATATGTGTATATATATATATTAGGGATCGACCGGATCCAAAATTTCTGCCGGATCCGGATCCGGATCCAGCCTGAGACAAACAAACATTTTTCCAAAAAATGAAAAAATTTTCAAAAATTTTTGTCTAACTTGACCACTGGCTGTCCCAGACTTCGATTTCAGGGGGGTGGGCGGGGGTCTGAAGGAATTTTTTGACTTTTTATAATAGCGTTTTTCAGCTTTACGCTAATTTGTTATAGCCGCAGCCATATCGAGGGCAATGAATTGAGTCTATTTGTAGTAAAAACCAATGGTGCACCCAGGAAAAAATGGAGAATTTTTCAATTTTTAGGTTGAATTTGGTCAACTGGAGACGTATCAGAAATTTTTTTCCGACAGGGAACGTCACATCAGACAGAAGACAGTGTATTAGATAACTAAATGCAGCATATTATACTCGTGTAGACATGCAAATGTAGCATAATGTACTCATGTATAGGCTTTCATGGAAGATAATGACAAAGAATAGTAAGCCAAAGAGTTGCAAGAGTCTGGGGGCGGCAGACCCCAGGAAAAAAATGTGGGAAATTTTTGATTTTTAGGCCAAATTTGGTCAATTGGGGGGACGCATCAGAAAAATTTTCCGGCCGGACCATAAAAACCAAAGGGGGGACCCTTGGAACAAATAGTTGTCGTCAAGAAGTGCCAATTTGATACTGGATCCGGATCCGGCAGGTTTGGATCCGGATCCGGCGCCGGATCCACTGGATCCGGATATCCGGTCGATCCCTAATATATATACGTGTGTTAGTGTCAATGTGCCTGGTTGTCAGTCCGAGAATCACGCTGGGGGAGCGGAAGCCCCGCTCCGGACACGGACACGGACAAATGTTACAGACAACCTTTCGCACACTGACACGGACTCGGACTCAGCAGACAACAACAGACACTTCCGGACAAGTATGAACTAGGCTGTACACTACACGCACGCATCATACTCACTAAAACACCGAAAAGTTCTTCGATCTTCGAAACTCATTACATACAGTACACTACTGTGCGTAGAAAAGTTGCGAAAAGTGCTGAACGGCGGCCGGAAAGTGACGAACAAAAATTTTTCACTTTTTCACATTATTGGTTTTGTCCAAAAATTCGGCCGCTCCGGCTGGCCGGCCTGCCGGTTTTCACGGGCCGGCCGGCTGGCCGGCTGAACTTTTTGGAGCCGGCAGGTGGCTTTTGCGGGAGGTCACAAACACTAGGAAGAGAAAACCATCGGAAAAATCTGTTAAGGTGGCGCGCTCCTGAGATGTGGGTTTTGGCCATTATTTTGAAAACGCTCAAAAATAAACATGCATCGTAGAAACAAAAGTCGTTAAGAAGCAAATTTCCTGTAATTTGATGCCCATATGACATGAAATTTTTTCAAACTTTCGATTTTTCGAGCAAGAAGAATTCGAAAATCGCCTCACAATAGGGATGGAAGTCTCGGTCTCGGTCTCGGTCTCGGTCAAAACCCGAGACTAGCCCAGTCTCGGTCTCGGTCTCGGTCTCGGTCTCGGTAGTCGAAAAGTCTCGGTTTGTGCCCGGTCTCGGTTTTTCAAATCTGTGAAAAATTTTCCCGTGGTCCCCCCTTTGTTTTATATTTTTGGCAGAAAATTTTTTTCGGAAGTTTTCATTTCACCAAAATTTCATACCAAACAGCGAGATTCTGTCAATTTTTTCCGAAAACAACTTTATCGTGGTTGTTTAGTTTCTCAGTAAACCAAGTACACACACAAAAATGTATGTTTGTGATTTGCTTTCTTACCTCGTGCTCTTACTATATTTCAAGTCTGTTTGTGTGATTATTATTATATTTTATTCTTTAGTATTCGTGTTAGGCTGGTCAACTTTTGATGCCAATTGGTGGCTACACATAGTTCGCTGTAAATTCCAATTAGTATGAGTTTACTAAAAATCAAAAAATCTGAAAGGACAACTCAACGCACTACTCGGAATCATGCGGTGACACATGTACATAGTCCGTGAGATGAGAAAGGAAGACTCTATTGACTACTCCCCCAACTAAAATTTACATAGTCCCAGGGGATTCAGGGTGGCCCACTCACATGGGGCTCACGCCGAAGGCAAAGAATGAAAACGCGTCACGGCGCGCAGGTCTAATTTTTTAGCCAAAAATGCTTTCCCTCTTGGGTGTTAGCCAGGGGGGGGGGTGGGGGAATTCCCCCCCCCCGAAATTTTTTCCGACTGAAATTTTACACTGGGGTCCCCCCTTTGGTTTTTATGGTCCGGTCGGAAAAAATTTCGGATATATACGTCTCCAATTGACAAACTTTGGCCTAAAAATCAAAAATTCCCCCATCTTTTTCTCGGGGCTGCCGCCCCCAGACCCCCGAAACCTTGTGGCTCACTGTTTCTTGCTTTTGTGTTCCATTAAAGCGTGGGCATGTGCAATGGGTGCATTGTGCGCTATTTATTTGCTTAATACACTGTTTAATGTACGCTTTTAGCTGTTTTAGGGTAGCAGGCTCGTGGGCCGGTATTCATAAAAGTCGGGATAAAAAGCTAGGCTTTTTATCCGTAAGTCTGGCTTGAAAAAGCCGAGATAAAAAGTCTGGCTTGCGCACAAGCTTGAATTTTTATCCGAGCTTTTTGGTCAATCTAGGCTTGTTCAAGCCTGGCTTTTTATCCGAGCTTTTTATTCATAATGAAAAAATCAATAAAATATACGTGGAAGCCGGGATTATAATCCGAGCTTGATTTTTATGAATACCATAAGCTCGGCTTTTTATCCCAGCTTTTATGAATACCAAAAAGCTTGGATAAAAAGCCGAGCTTGGTTTTATGAATACGAAAAGCCGGGATTTTAAGCCGGGCTTGCTCAAAGCTCGGATAAAAAGCCGAGCTTGCACTTTTATGAATACGGGTGGTGATGTCAAAAATCTTCTTAAAGTTTTCAAATTTGCTAGCTTCTGGACCATTGTCGGTCCAACAGATTTGTAATTTTCGGTGTTTTGAGCTCCAATTTTACATCCGATGCCGCTCTGGTCAGAATATTAGCGTTGTTTTTGAATGAAATATGCTAATATGTGTCGTTTTTTTCGTTAAAATTGCAATTAAATGCATTTTCGCACATTAAAAAATCAAACAGTCATTCCTTCTCGAACTTTTTTCCTGGCTATGCCACTAGGTCATTCCAATAAAATCGGAGCGATTTTTAACTAAATTCGAGCCAAACAGTGTCCATAAATGCTACTTTCTGGCGAGAACAAGCACAAATTGCATCTGTTTGGGGCAGAGGTCAAAATTTCACTACAGATGTATATTCAAGAAGACATGGTCCCACACAAATGGCGGACAGAAAAGAACCAGGAATGTAACCAAAATTGCCGTGATGTAGCTGTTAGTTATATATACATAAGGTGTCTCACCATGGTCTTGTAATTTTAAATAAAAAACTTGTAAAAATTCACCAAATCAGTAGGTAAAAAATTGGCAAAAAATGACCCAAAGTCTCGGTTTTTGCGGTCTCGGAATTTGGTCTCGGTCTCGGTAGTCTCGGTTTCGTGGTCTCGGTCTCGGTCTCGGTCTCGGAAAAAAAACCGAGACTTCCATCCCTACCTCACAAGCCTGAAGCCATATTTACTTGTATGTAATGATTTAGAACAATTGAAAAACACTAGCAGCTGTGTTTTACTTAAACATGCTTAAAAAATTTCGGTGTTTTATCGAGTGTGGTATAATTTTTTTGTGAAATAACTAAGTATTTTTTTGCAAAGGTAGCGCTCCTGAAATGTGACTTTTCAAAAAACGGCAGTCAGGGGCCAATTCTAGATGTACAATGACAAGCTGGTGTAAAAGTAGGCCCAAACAAATAAATGAAGTTGATTGATGCAAATTAGCATTCACTGTACACTGTACAGCAAACGTGTCGAATTTCAGCTTACGATTTTTCTTCACAAGTAACTAACCAGCTGTTGCACAATCAAAAACCAGTAGCGTAGCCAGGATTTTGCTGAGGGGGGGGGCAGAGAACATATATAATATAATATGGTCTGGGGGCGGTAGCCCCCAGAAGCTAGCGTTTTTTTAAAATTTTGAAATAAAATTTGCATTGAAAACTTAATTTCAATACACACTTGGCCAAGAAAGTAGAATGATCGCAGGGGTCACAGGAAACCCAAGCCCCCGAAAACAGCAAGATAATTGCAAGAAAATTATAAGATCTTATTTGCAAAACTGACTTCTTGTAGCTTTCATGTGAGGATCATCCACAATTTTGACCAATAAGCCGAAGTTATGGACCATTTTTCAACAAATTATCTTATTATTTTCTTGCAAATTTCCTCCAAAGATCATCAACTTATCAGCAAATTATCTTACAATTTTCTTACAAGTTTCATCCAAATTTCAATCAAAGATCATCAACTTAGGTTAAACCTACTTAGGTAAAAGATCATCAACCTTATTTCATCAAAGGTTTGCAATATTTTTGAAATCAAAACAAAGGCACCTTGATCGGTTCCTTCAGAATAACTGGGCAGAATCGTCTAATTTTTGACCAAAACCAAACTTGAAACTTGGCCTTAACGCGGTGCAGGTTCGGCGGGGGGGGGGAAAAATTAAAACGCATATTTTTTCAATGTAAAAACACGTTTTTATAGGTTTTCGGACGCGCTGAGTTCATTTTTAGCACTTTCCAAGCAAAAAACGTAGATTTACTGCTTTTCGAAAAAATTCAAAATTTGTCGAAAATCATCATTTTTTGACATTCAGGGGCTAATATTTTCGAAAATTTTCACCGATACAGTCGTAATATCAGTCTGAAGTTTAATCATCATAACGTAACTTATAATAATATATTTAATTCAGCTTTGTTTCCAAAATATTCTGCTCATTTATACCAAAAAATGTTAATTTTTTAAACTTATTTAATAGGCGAACTATGCATCGTTAAACTGAGCTCACATATCAATTGTTATTGTTTCTTTTTGCATAGACAATAAATTAACTACATTTTCCGACACAAAATAGCATTTTTAGTTAAAAGGAGCAATTTTTAATAATGAAGAATACCATAAAATACGAATTCAAAACGTCACTGCTGCTCAGCATCACGCTGGCGCTGACAGCCAATTTCGGTTCAACAGCGCAGCTTTGTTTATGATTCCACAGTAGCAAATATCCTTTTATTTGATGCAAGCAACTAAGACTAAGCCTTTCCTAACCCAAATACTAAGCCTGAGCCTAAGCACTAAGCACGAATGTCTAGTTCCTGTGAATGCGTCAGCCAATCAGATTATAGCAGTATCACGTGACACCTGTTACTGGCTAAAGCATGTCACGTGCTGAAAGAAACTACGTGGCTGCTGCAATTTTCAGTGCAAAGGCATTTCATCTTGTGTTTGGCTTGTCGGTAATGCAAGTAATGCTGGATATAGCGTGATGTATGTACTATGTATAACGATTGTAACAATTCTTATTGCGAACGTATAATGATAACCCAAAGGAAGTTTGTACATAAGGCAATGCGGCTTTGTCTTGGCAACTATTTTTGGGGCTTTGCCTTTGCGTATAGACTATTATTCAATTTTCCAGAGTGGTATTTTACGGTAAGATTGTTCTCTTAAACTTTGAAGTTCATAGCTGATTTTTTCACAAATATCTCTTGTTTTTCTGTCATATCTAAAATGTTCCGAAAATTGATTTTAGTTCAACTGAAGGTGTTTTTTGTTTCATTTATGAGTTGTAAATTTTAACTTACATTTATATATATATATGTATATATATATAGATATATATGTATATATATATATATATATATATATATATATATATATATATATATATATATATATATATATATATATATATATATATATATATATATAATTTTCACCTTCACAAATGTAGTTGCTTTTATGAATTAAAGTAAATTTGGAGACGTTCGGAAAAACCATATTTTTTCTAAATTGAGAAATTAATTTTAAAAAATTTTCATGTATTTTATATAAAGTTAAAAGTAAAGTCATAATTTTGGTCGATAAAGATAAAAATTAAATACTGGGCAAAAATTTATACAAATTTTACCAGAGTTGAAGGTTGAAAAAAAACTCCGTATTTTTGGATGTTGTTCTATTGCTCCACTTTTTGTCTGTGAGACGTAGCGTCTGCCTGTTGATATATAATCTGTAGTTTCTGGCCTAAGTGTGGCTAATTTAGATTAGTACATAGCTTCATACTTTTATATCGGCAGATAGTTTCGTCTTATACACACATCCCATACGTATACATCTATATTGTTATACACCATAATATATTAGCCCATCCGGTATGCTGTGCGTCTGAAGTGACTCCGTGCGTTAGTCAATATGTAAGTGCATATGTGGAGCCCGTATATGATATTTTAAATTGTACGTACATATGTATGTACGTCGTACTTGCAGCCACACATATACACTTTCAGATCAGCAGACACTAATTTGTATAATACATTGCGTTTATTTTTTCAGATTATCGTATTCAATAACGGAATTTCTTATCTCTGCTGCTAGTTAACTGCACTGCATTTTGGAGTTTTGTAGAATAGTCTCCAAAATGACGCGCTAACAACCAGTTAGAGATTGTTGCACGGATAATTCCTATTTGCCATATAATTGCTATATGCTATATATTTGCTATATTCTATATAATTGACATTTTCTGGGCATTGCTCACAATGTTGCTATATACTAGGCTACAACAACGTGAGTTTCAACAAAGAACGAAAACTTTTAATGGCACGTAACAAACCGGATAAAAGACTGGCACATAATACCGCACATAAACATGTATAGTATATAATACTGCGGAGTTGAGATTTCTAATCACGTGACCTGTGCTGTAAGATGATTGGATATTTGTACTTGCTCATTCACAGGATCTAGACATTCGTAAATCTCGTGCACTAAGCCTCAGCCTAAGCCTAAGCACTAAGCCTCAGCCTAGCACTAAGGCCCGTATTCACATACTAACACCAAGAGTACATAATAGGGAAGAGTATGACACTCTTCCCTATCCTAGCTAATCGGCCCGGACGATGCTCCGGCCGAAATAGCGCTTTTACGCCTTGATTTCAGGGGGGGGGTACCCCCCCCTCGAATCATGACATGTCTTGATTTCAGGGGGGGGGGACCCCCCCCCCTCAAAACCGGGAAGTGTCTTGATTTCAGGGGGGACCCCCCCCCCTCGTTTCAGCAGACTGCCAGCTCGAAATCAGTGGTGTCTTGATTTCAGGGGAGGGGGGCCCCCCCCTGGTTTCAGCACACTGCCACGGTGATGTCTTGATTTCAGGGGGTGCCCCCTCGTTTCAGCACGTTACCAGCTCACCATAGATTTCATGCTGGCAGTGTGCTGAAACGAGGGGGGTAGCCCCCCCTGAAATCAAGACACCACCGAACTTGCGCTGGCAGTGTGCTGAAACGAGGGGACCCCCCTGAAATCAAGACACTTACCGGATTTGGGGAGGGGGGTCCCCCCCCTGAAATCAAGACATGTCTGGATTTAGGGGGGGGGGGGCCCCTGAAATCAAGGCGTAAAAGGGCTATTTCGGCCGGAGCATCGTCCGGGCCGATTAGCTAGGATAGGGAAGAGTGTCATACTCTTCCCTATTATGTACTCTTGCTAACACTAACGCTTAAAGTTAGTGTTTACACTAAGTGTTAGCGCTTATAAGCGCTAAGTGTTATTCACATACTTGGTGTTTATTTAAGCGCTTAGCAAACACTAACGCTTAACTTAGCGTTTCAATTTTGTATTCACATACTTAAAATTTAGTGTTTGGCTTAGAATTAAGCGCTTAAGTTTAGGGACCTCGGGAGCTCCCTAAGCGCTAAGCGCTTAGTTAGGGCATGGTGTGGGGAAGGGATAGGGAGAGTGGGGGAGGTTTTTGGCCGCCATGGGAAGAAAGGGCATGCAATTTAGGATATATTATATTAGTGACATTTTCCGACCAATTCGATCCATTTTGCTCGTTTAATCGCCAAAAATAAAAAATGCACTTTGTTGTCCAAATTCGTTTTTTTTACATTTTTGAGTAGAGCATCTTAATCGAAGTAATTTTTCTTCAAGAACTTCTATTTGAAAATTTATATTTTTCACATGCCCCCTGAAACATGTAGAGCTGATTTTGCATTTTTCAGGAATCCACTTGCTGAAAACATTTTTTACAAATGTATAGCTCGAGAAAAATATATATTATTAAGAAATAGTAATTTAAATAAATCTACAATCGGATTTATAAATACCAAATGGATATGCCGATAAATAACGAATTCCGGATCCACATCAAGCAGGGAGCGCACTCCAAGCCAAAGCCAAAACTAAGCACAAAAGTTGCTAAACGCTAAGTTTAGTATAACACTAATTTTTAAGCGTTTATTTTGTGAATAACAGTTTAGTACAAATTAAGCGCTAACATTTAGCAAACGCTTAGCGTTAGTATGTGAATAACTCTTAGTATGTGAATTTGGGCCTAAGCCTCAGCCTAAGCACTAAGCCTAAAGGCCGATTCACACGGTGCGTTTTTGCCGCTGCGATTTTGACGCAAAACGCAAGCCGCAGGGTGTCGCAAGTGAAACGCACCATCTGAACAAATATTGCGGCATCAGTGCGTCTCGCATGCCAGTTTGCTGCGTCTTGACTCTTTCAAAAAAATGACAAATTGCTCAGCGAAAATTGTTTAAACCTACACGTCCGCAGGTTCAAGACGCAGTGAAACCGCAGGTCGAATTGCAGTCTGGCGTTTAAAACGCTGCGGCAAATTCAAGACGCAGGCATTCCGCACTAAAAACGCTGCGTCTGTTCAGACATTGCGTTTTGCTTGCGGCAAGCTGCGTTTTGCCGCAGCGGCAAAAACGCTGCGGCAGAATCGCAGTAAAATCGCAGCGTGTGAATCGGCCTTAAGCCTAAGGCCTAAATTTAAGAAAAAACCTACTAAGAAACATCAGGAATAACTTTACCGCACTAAAAAACCCCAACTAGCTTCATATATATTTTGAAAAACTTTGTGGTTATAGCCCGGAATTCGTACTAAACCTTACGTGCGCTGTAACGCTTCAATCAGCCTGATCCTGGTAGCTTCAGAAAAAGTTTTGTAACTTTTCAAAGCCTGAACCGATTTGCAAAATTTTTTCAGCATTTAGTAGCTTAGAAGTTGCTCTTTCAATAGTAACAGCAGGTTTTCATTTGATTCAGTATTTTTAACTAAATCCAATTTTGCGCAAAAAATTTCATGTAAAGTTTAATTTTTTGACAAAGTTTGATTTCCAGCTAAAGCTTACATCCTACAAACTTCTAACCTAGCCTATTCGAAAGAGCGTTCAATTTTGACCCCCCCTAGGTTCGGGGGATATAGGGGGACTCCGGATCATTAGTCGAAAAAATGCCGTTTTTCCGACTTATTCCACCCCTAAGGGTTTTAACACCAATAATTTCAATCTAGATTTTTATTAAAAGAGGCGACAGCTATTTTGGGGGCTAGAGATCAGATTGGGGGCTTGGCTGACGATGGGGGTTCTATATTTTTATTAAAAGATGGGGTAGGAAGCGATTTATGGGCAAAAATAATTCCCCCCCCCCGCCGAACCTTGACCGGTTCGGACTGGCGGCGAACGACCAGTTTTACATGTTATTCCCGCAAAAGGGCGAACATAGAACATTTATATACTCACTCACACTGATTAGTATTAGAAAGCAGTCGTATTATTTCCTTATAATTATTTAAAAAATTGTTGAATTTTATTAGGAAATGCATCGAAAAAATGATAAATAGTAAATAAAAATCAGACTGAAAATAATAACATATTAGTAGGATAAAAGTAAGAAAATTGTAGGAAAATAATGGGATAAATGTAAGAAAAGTGTAAGAAATCAAGTAGATAAGAGTTAAAATTTCGTAGGAAAAAAATAGGATACTTCAAAGAAATTTGTAAGAAAAGATTGTGATGATTGCTCGAAAAATTTAAGAAAAAAAATGGGTTAATGATACGATCGTTGGACTGAAAATGAGTTATTT
>JASANF010010666.1:0-85021 GCA_030248245.1 Trissonchulus sp. WLG1_4
TATTAGTGGACGCACCAAACTATCTACGTCATTGTCTGGGCTGTGTCCCGTTGAGGCCACACGAAATCAAGTCAAGATTTAAATCGTCCGTCAGTTTCACAATCTTTTGTGTGTTTCGTTAAGGCCATTGGACTGCTGACTGGCTGAGTGGAGTGACTTCGATACAAATGAAGATGGCTAAGTTTTTATTTTTTTGTTTTGAAAAAGCTACTTTAGGTAAAGGACACCTCGTGGCATTAAGAACTAGGTTTTATTTTATAAATAATATTTTATATAACAAAATAAAATACAATATACTTTATATTTTAGCAGTCAGTAGATATCGTGTTAGGTATTGTTCATTCAGATAATAACTTTAGTAATATGGTACGCCCAACCTTTGTTTTCCTTTGGATAGCAAAAAAGTTTTTAGATCACAGCTCTATATGAAAAATTTTTGAGGAGCAATTATTCTTTTTGAATTTCGTAACTATTATATGTAGGTACGAACTTTACATATTAAATTATTAACTAATATGTTCACCGTGACTACTGTCGACCAACAGGTTTAAACCTGTTGATATTTATTAGTTTATTTATTTATTTAGTTAATTGATTTAGTATTTTAGTATTTATTTTAGTGTTCTTTATTGTTGCAACGACTTTTAAGTTTTAAATTTTAATATTATAGATTTTTACAAAGTTTCCGTTAAAAAAGTCCCATTAACGCAGGATTATAATACATTAAAGTAACGTTGGATAAAGGTTGTAATAGAATATATACTAAGGACTATTCGACAAGCCCAACTATACACCAAGCCTATTACATGAACGACAGCAGGGCACGAGGACAACGTGTCATCTAAAACGTGGTTTGATTACTTAGATTATTAGCTCTGAAAATAAGTGGTATGTTAACGTTTTTCATAAATGCATGGATCCGAATACGGTGTAGTCATCGTGACTTTGTTCAAACAAGTCGCACAACTTGTACCTACAAACATAGTCAGAAATACAACTAAATATAAAAATTCGAGCACTATATTACAAATTTAAAAGTTTGACAATGTCGATGCGATCGCATTTGTTTTGAAATGCAATTTACGGTTCTGCTCTGTTCTAAGCTTGTTCTAGTTTTACCTTGTCTATTGTTTTGAGGTTATCTAGTCTTTTCTGGTCTCTTGAGCTGTTCTTTTTATCTAGTTTTGGCAAACCGATCAACAAAGTTCCTGGACTAAGCCGAAAAATGGGACAAGGTTTACATTAGACTAGCAAACTTCTAGGTAGCTCAACTGTCCATCAAGATTTGGTAAACCTTTTGCTTGGTTAAATGAAAGTTATACTTATTAGTTTAGATTTATGTAGTTCCAATTCGCGCATAAAATTAAATAAAATTTTAATTTTAATATTTTAGTCAACATAACCGGATTATTCAGGGTATTTAATTGGCGCGAGTGACATCATAATTGGTACTCTTGTGCTTGATATTTATCGTAGATATTGGTAGACTGTGGAAGCTTTTACATACTTAAATTATCGTATAACTTTATGCATAATTAACAAATAAGAATGGAACAATCCAATGTTTGTATTTAATTTGTACAAAGAACAGAACGACCCTTACATGTACATAAAATAAAGCGGCAGCAAACTAATACATAGTTGTGAGTATCAGCAAGCATATAGTTTAAAAATATTTTATTGCGTGTGTGTATTTTATCGTTTTATCGTGATTGTAATCAATCAAATAAAAGAGATTTTAAAAGCCCAGCTTCACAGCAATTTATTGATGATAGCAACAACAACAAAAGCCCGTATGAAAATCAAATTCACACAAGTTTTGCAAGCGATCTTGCAAAAGTATCATCCAATCTTGACTCAGTACCAATTGACTTAGTCTACAACATGAATGACAGTCTCAACTCAACGAAATAACCAAATTTAGCTCAGACGTACAACCATTGCTCAATGGTCAACTCCAGAATATGAACCACTTGCAATAAGAATTTGGTACCTACAGTTTCAACACAGTATCGCTCCGAAGCTCAGTCATAATTAGACTATGCTAAGCGGCAAAAGTCAAGATACCAGTCAACTTGGCATTGCCTCAGGGACGCAAAGGAATATCAACATGGCTCAATGACTCGATCGAATATAAACTTGGCTCAATGGCTCGGTATCAATTCAACTTGGCTCAAAAGCTAAATCACAGATCAAATTGGCTCAGGGACTTAATGGATTATCAACCTAGCTCAGTGGATCAGTGTCAATTCAACTTGGCTCAGAAGCTAAATCAAAGATCAACTTGGCTCAAGAAATCAATGGAATATCAACTTGGTTTCAATGGCTCAATATTAATTCAACTTGGCTCAGAAGCTAAGTCACAGATCAGCTTAGCTCAGGGACTCAATGGAATATCAACTTGGCTCAGTGGATCAGTGTGAATTCAACTTGGTTTAGAACCTAAATCACACATCAACTTCGCCCAGGGACGCAATGGATTATCAACTTCGCTCAGGGACGCAATGGATTATCAACTTGGCTCGGTGGATCAGTGTCAATTAAACTTGGCTCGAAAGATAAATCAAAGATCAACTTGGCTCAAGAAATCAATGGAATATCAACTTGGTTTCAATGGCTCAATATTAATTCAACTTGGCTCAGAAGCTAAGTCACAGATCAACTTAGCTCAGGGACTCAATGGAAAATCAACTTGGCTCAGTGGATCAGTGTCAATTAAACTTGGCTCGAAAGATAAATCAAAGATCAACTTGGCTCAAGAAATCAATGGAATATCAACTTGGTTTCAATGGCTCAATATTAATTCAACTTGGCTCAGAAGCTAAGTCACAGATCAACTTAGCTCAGGGACTCAATGGAATATCAACTTGGCTCAGTGGATCAGTGTGAATTCAACTTGGTTTAGAACCTAAATCACACATCAACTTCGCCCACGGACGCAATGGATTATCAACTTCGCTCAGGGACGCAATGGATTATCAACTTGGCTCGGTGGATCAGTGTCAATTCAATTTGGCTCAAAAGCAGATAAATCACAGATCAACTTGGCTCAGGGACGCAATGGAAAATCAACTTGGCTCAGTGGATCAGTGTCAATTCAACTTGGCTCGGAAGCTAAATCACAGATCAACTTGGCTCAGGGACGCAATGGAAAATCAACTTGGCTCAGTGGATCAGTGTCAATTAATTTTGACTCAGAAGCTAAATCACAGATCAACTTGGCTCAGGGACTCAACAGAATATCAGCTTTGCTCAATGGCTCAATATCAATTCAACTTGGCTCAGAAGCTAAATCACAGATCAACTTGGCTGAGGGACTCAATGGAATATCAACTTGGTTTCAATGGCTCAATATTAATTCAACTTGGCTCAGAAGCTAAATCACAGATCAACTTAGCTCAGGGACTCAATGGAATATCAACTTGGCTCAGTGGATCAGTGTCAATTCAACTTGGCTCAGAAGCTAAGTCACAGATCAACTTAGCTCAGGGACTCAATGGAATATCAACTTGGCTCAGTGGATCAGTGTCAATTCAACTTGGTTTGGAACCTAAATCACACATCAACTTCGCCCAGGGACGCAATGAATTATCAACTTCGCTCAGGAACGCAATGGATTATCAACTTGGCTCGGTGGATCAGTGTCAATTCAATTTGGCTCAGAAGCAGATAAATCACAGATCAACTTGGCTTAAGGACGCAATGGAAAATCAACTTGGCTCAGTGGATCAGTGTCAATTAAACTTGGCTCAGAAGCTAAATCACAGATCAACTTCGCTCAGGGACGCAATGGATTATCAACTTCGCTCAGGGACGCAATGGATTATCAAACTTGGCTCGGTGGATCAGTGTCAATTCAACTTGGCTCGGAAGCTAAATCACAGATCAACTTGGCTCAGGTACTCAATGGAATATCACTCAGTGGATCAGTATCAATTAAATTAACTTTTTTGTCGTTGAAGTGAAGAACAGCTCAGAAAAAAAGCAGCTAAAGCTGAAAGTGTAAGTCAGCAATGCAAGACCTGTACTACCCAGTTTGTCAACCAATCAGAAAAGTTTACTACAGGCAGATAGTTGTTGGGCATTGTGTTATTGGCGCAGCTGCGATACAAGATGCAACGGTAAGAAGGCGTTTTTGTACAGCATGTAGTCAGAAGGAACATGAAGACAAACAAGCTCATTCCGCGGCAAAATATTCAGTAAGTATGAAGCATCAATTTTTAAGTAAACTGACCACAGGTCAGTTAAAACCTGTTGTGCAGCTAAAACTTTTCTTCTAGCATTAAATTATCTTCGGTTTATTGAATAATTCAAATTGATATAATAGATATGTACTATGTATTACACAAATATCCAGACAGCAAAACATTAAGTATGTTTTGGTTTGTGCCAGGCAGCCAGCCAAACATCGCATCTAAATGTTAACTTGTATGCTCATTGCTATTGTTGGCATTAGGATTCAATTACATTACTACGCTGATCGAAGACAGCATTTATGTGACAGCAGCTTTATTACGCTGACACATGGGGAAAACAAACGCACACTAATATACAGTGCTGGTAAATACTGCTGCAAAAGTTTGCTGCAGACGCGCATCTACTACAAAGCCTGAACTAAACACACGCACTGACATTCAAAAACCAGCGAGCCAGTGTAATCTTACAAAATCAAAATTAAAGACCTGTTGTGCTGTGGCACAACAGGAAAAAGCAACAGTATACCGCTAAAGTAGTGGAAACTTGGATTCTCTACCAAAGAAGATCGTGCAACTAAAAGTCAAAGATGAATAACAAACAAGCCAAATCTGCGGCAAACCCTTCAGTAAGTATTAAGCAAAAAGCTTTAAGTAAACTGACCAGAGGTCAGCTAAAGCCTGTTGTGCAGCGATATTTATCCTTCCAACGGTGGATTGCACCAAATAGTATTAACTAACGATAGGCTAATTCGGTTTAGCGCAGGCTTAAATTCCTTAAATCGGTTCAAGTCCGCTGCAATAATGAAGATTGGCGCAGTTGGCGCTAAGAGTTGATTAAAAACTGAGGTGTAGCTTCGGTTAAGCTGATTCAACTAAATCTATTCAACTAGAGATTAGGCCCAACTCAGACTTAAGTAATCCGATTTGGTGTGGATTGTAATCAACCTAAATTTAAGAAAACAGTTGATAGTCAGCCAGAACATCCGAAACACAGACTTCATTATTTGATTTATATAGCGCGGCTTGTCAGCTAATTTACATACTAGTTGCATAATACAGCCACAATATTTGCATTATGCCAGCCGCCAAAGTTGTCAGCACGCAGTTTGGGTTCACATGCAATCATAGTAGGTACAGAAAGATGTATATCAGTTGTTCATCTGTAAATTTATCACGTCTATGTAATTGTGATACTCAAGCCACCTGGCCACCTGTGATACTCAAGGTAGTGACAGTTTTGGTTGGGTTTGCATGTAGACACACACAGCGTGTGCAGATATTTTGGCGAGATCAACTTTTTGTCAGTACAGATTTCCAGATAACATTCACAGCAATGTGACGCACGCGGGACACCTAAACGCACTACAAAAGTTATCACTGATTTCTGTGCATCTTTTATGCTAGGCAATGCTGTGACGCACGCACAGTTAATCTAAACTGCACAGTAAACAAACACACACGCTTAACCACGCTCCATACTATCCGCCAAAATCAAAATTAAAGACCTGTTGTGCTGTGGCAATACAGGAAAAAATAACCAAAAGGAAACTTGGTGACTCATTACCTAGACCATTTTCGACTCATAACCGAGACAATAGCTTAACCCTATCGGACTAGTCAGTGCATGTTCGTTTGCAATAGCTCATGTACTGGCTCTCCCACGGATGCCGGGCGAAGAGGGTTTCTATAACCCTAAGCTCTTAAGGCGGGAGGTGAAGAAAAAAAGTTTTGATTCATAGGGAAATAAATTTTAACTGTACCTATACGAAATCTCCGTGAGTAAGAGACTAAGGTTACATTTGCTCCTGCCAACCCAGCAGTCCATCCTCACGGGGTCGGTAAATGGGAACCACAGCTCTATGTGGGAAGGAACAGGTAGGTAGGTAACCTGTAGGCCACTGGCTTGACGGTCTGGCCCCCCTCCACGGATGTAATCACTATTTAGGTGGTACCTACACCTGGCTCAGGGCTGTACAATCGGAGATTAGCACCGGCACCCGATAGTCGTGGCGGCTTAGCCGCTTCGGACTGGGGCTTTAAGTCCACGGGTACTTTACCTTTACCTTAAATTTGACTTCTGGCCTTCGATATGAAACGTTGTAGATCAACTGTGGCTCTAACAAAACATTTGCTGCCCTAATGAGACGCAGGTGTTTTTTTAGTTTCCACAGGTTTTATGAAAATTGTGGACCTAATTTATGAAACTGCTGCGTTAATGGTACACAATCATTGTTTGGGCCAACCAAAACACACACACAAGTTGTCAAGTAATGAACACGCTGAGTTGTTTGTCAGTCAAGTGTGCGTTCACCAGAACCAATCATATTAACGTCCGCCAGCCTCGCCACAAACTGTTACCGTAGACCTTTTGAACAAATTACACTCGTCTGACAATTGGTTTTTCAGCACCTACCGTAATCTCGAGCTAATTGGTTGACTCGTGTTAAATATCGGAATAAGATTATCCCGTAGCAGCCATATTTCATCAGATACTTTTACGGTGCAGTAGTCAACCAAACGAACTAAAATCTACTGCTCAGAATGCTTTTTTTGATGCAACCTTTGGCTAGCTCACCTCAGAGGAATAGTCATTGGGGTAGTAGACATAGTTCTTTGGATGGTGAGTGACGTTGATGCAGCGACCATAGGGCGATCCAAGGCGCTTCATGGTTTTCTGAAAACTAAACCCACGCTGCACTAGGGATTAGAAAATTATAGGACTGGGAGAAATACTCTGTTATTAAGAACTGACAAAATCATACGGGTTACTTGGCACAGAAACTTAACTTGGCCTAGATTTAAATTACATACAAAATTAGTCACCGTTTATTATTAGCTGTTTACTTGATCTGAGTAGATGAAGCTTACAGTGACGCTTAGTAATGGATCAAGAGTACATAATATTGACGAGATAGCAGAGCATGGGCTTACATACGAGTTTGACAGCGAAGGAGGACATCATGCCGGTGGGAGCGTAGTGCCCCAGGGCGTCGGGGAAGGGGACCTCGGTGGGCTTGTGCAGGGCTAGGCGGACACCCGCGCCCTCGGTCGTCGGCAGGTAGTCCGTGATGTTCACATACACCAGCACACGAAGACCTAAAACATATATAGACTGCATATATAGTATACTATATATAGTACTATACTGTACTATAGCAATACTATAAACATGGTTTCTGGAAATATGAAATATTTGAATGTATTTCCTATTTGTAGTTAATACAATAAATAAACAACAGCTGAATTGAGGATGTAAGCAGACCTAACTTTTAATGATAGCCTCAGCTTTTGACTAAAATAAGCATGATGAATTTTGGTAGTTGTTGAACGATATTTGTAATTTTATCTATAAGTTAGCCAATAAGTTTCACTAGGTCAGTTTAATGCAGTAACTATTAAGATTATTATATTCAAAGCTAATTCTACCGTAAAGCGGTCCGGCGCGGCCGCTGCTTAAGTTGCCTGCGTTGTCTCGATGGAAAGTGTAGCAGTTGCCGAAGGTGGGGTCCAAGTGCAATTTGAAGTCCCTGAAATAAAACAATTTCGAATGGAACAATCATGAAGGTAGATAAAACAAATATTAAATTAAAAAAGTTCAATATTTTAAATTTAAGATCCAAATGGAAGCAAGACCATTGTCTGTTGCACTCGTAGGCGTCGTATGAGCAGGTCTTGATGAGTTCACTGAGGGTGTAGGACAGTCGGATGCGCTCCTCGTCCGTCATGTTGGTCATTTGCATCAGAAGGTTTTCCTGGGCTGTCGCCGCCAGAGTAGAGTCATCATCGGACTAGAACATGCAAATTCAATTACATAGTGACTAACTTGGGGTCATTGCTTTACCGGACAACATAATTTTGTTTTTAGTTGGACTAAGCGAGTTCCAGTTGAGTGGATTTAAGGTATGAAAAGAATTTAGCACCTAAATCTACCTGCGTCTGTTAGGTAGCTAAGATGAGCAATTTGGAGTCAGCATTACTAAAAAATCGCAACTAGACTAAAATTAATTCCAGATCTGCGATTCACTAACCTACATACTATGTTAACGAGTACGACGGGTTTTTAAGGAGTTGGCAAACGAAACATCACCAGAATTCCATCCCACTCACGTTTAGCCTGTATTTATTCCTGCTTTTTGTGTCTGGTAAATTGAGTGAAGCGACGCTATAGACTTGGTCAGCCACATTTTGGTAGGCTTCCAAGCCGTAGGTTTTGATTTTGGCTGGTTTGATGACGCAGGATTTGGTTGGTTCGTGGCAGAGACAGGGGCGGGAGGTGTTGCTGGTTTCCTCAAACTCAGTCGGGTAGGCACAGCGTGCTAAAACAAACGCCACAATCTGATTGGCCAATCTGCAGCAGTGCTCCCTTCTGATTGGCTGCATTCTTTTTTCTTTTGTTACGGTGATCATTTAGCAGAGTATATTGTTACTTGCTTTGCTGCTAACATGGACATGGAAAGGACCGTGCACACGTGTGTAGCTGATGATTTAAGGGGTCCACGATGCTTAATGGTTACAGCATGGTTAACTTGTGGACCCTTTACTGTATCCTTTATCATGTTACTGTGAACGGAGTGTGTCAACGCGCTTGCGGAAGATGTCTACCTACCGTAAACTTCTAGTTTCTACAGTAATCCTTCGATTGCCAAAATATAACTTAAGGTAGTTTTGAACAAATGTTTGAAAATATTGTTAATTAATAACATTAACTATAAAAATGCACTAAACTCAATATTATGCATACAAGAATATACGTAATATTGATATAGTGAGCTGACCAGTGACTTTAGAGCAAATGGTACAAGCCAGTGACCGCCACTCTTTGACGTGATAACACGGCCAGATGTCTGCTGAGCCCAACACGTGGAAACAATAGCAGTACGAGGCACCTCAAATACATACATACATAGTCACAAGTACACTGACAGTGGACTCTAAGTATAGATTGATTATAAGATGCATTCGCCTGCCTAATTTTGAATGGCGAGTCAATTCAGTCCGTTCTCAATAAAATGAACTCTCAATTTAAAACGTAAAAAATTTAGGTTTCAAAGAATGCTAACTATTAATGGACCCTTAGCTAATATTACATTTAACTAAATGTATTCAATCAATAACACAACACATGACTGAAGCAGCCTACTTAAGGAGGAAATGTTGAATCGCAAATATTGCAATATTTTTTGCCTGGTTGCAATTTTTTGGTAATATTAGCTTGAAATCGCTCAGTTTTGAGCTCGCGGATCAACAATTTTTGGATTCAGTTTTTCTTATAACTTCTATTCCCAGTCAATTCTGTCACTTTCATTATCCTCAAACGGCCTCTATTACATATTATATACCACATTATGTCTATTCCTACTAAAGTGTTATTAAGGTAGCGCTCAGCCACAAAACTCACGTTTGGCGCTCAGCTCATGCAATAAATAGCAATACCACTTTAATTGTATATCAAAGAGACATCACAAAAACCTATTTACAATACAGTTCAGCACTTTAATGTGAATGTGTCAAATTTTATGCCCATGTCGAATTTCCTATTCACACTAATTTTGTTTTTGACCTAGCTCAGCGAAACCTTAACCGATTTTGATGATCTTGGTATCAATAGAAAAATCTCTCAAAAATCTAGACGTGATTGATCCTCGATTTTTCATTATTATTTTTGATTTTGCAAAAAATCGATTTTTCAAAAATCAGTCGTGTTTGAGCGACTACAAAAAGTGCTGCGGGCCAAAATTTGAAAATCGAAAAGCTTTCACGTCTGCATTTATATTCTTTCTTTCATTGTGCAAATTTTCAACTCAATCGCAAACGGCAGCTGGGACCCAGGTCCAAAAAAAGTAGTCGATTTCGATACGAAAAAATGTAAGGTTTGCCCACACGTTTCACTTTTTCAAAAATTAGACCTTTCCTAGGACTGCATATTTCCGTTGAAAAAGTTATAAAAAGCCATACTCAATTTTTTAAGAAATTAAATCAAACATTTGACATTTTCGAAGATTTATCAGCTTTGTAGGTTTTTCATTTTGGATTTTCTATTTTCACGTCTAAATAACTCAGCAAAACTTCAACGTATTCGTAAGTTTAATACATCAATTTAAAGCTAAGAAACCGCATATTTCAATGATATGAGTAATCATTTTTTATGGAAACAAAAATTTTTTTGCTACAGCTACAAAATTGTCCAAAAAATTTAAAAAAATTTTTATCACAATATGCACATCAAATGAAAGCTATTTTCATTTTGAACAACTTTCCTTCAAGACATTATGGTCAAAAATGTCGCTGAAAAAAATTAAACGCCAAAGTCGGTTACCCTGAGCGCCACCTTAAGCAAATAAACTTAAGACTAATGTATTAAGTCGTTGCAAGGGGTAGTTTTAGAGTTGTAATTTTATTAAACGGCACCAAAATCTGCCTAGACCACTTTTGATTCGGTGTAAAATCCTATTGTTAAGACTAGCTACTACGCTGGCAGTCCGCCTCCGTAGTATCGTGTCTTAACTTCCAATTTTACCAATGATTATAAATTGATTATAGCCAGTTTGTCTCGGTATGAAAATGAGTAGTCTTTTTAGTGCTTTATAACTGGTTGTGGTGTGTGGCTCGTACCATCGACTTTGGCATCGAGCGGGAGACAGTCACTGGGGTATCGTTGGGGGCAGTCACAGAGGGCCAGTTTGGGCACGTAGTAGGGGGCGTGTCTGAGCACCCGCAGGGGCTTGCTGTGGGGCTGTGTCTGTTGCAGGCTCGCTTCGTTCACTCGCATGTAGTCTTTGATTTGAGCATACACTCCCAGCTGAAAATACATACCACTGAAATGAACACAGCATTACAGGGTTTGCGACTAAGGGTTTTTTTCAAAACGGCCGATGCTCAATTCGTGCTCATTTTTAAATTTCGATGCTCATTTTTAAGTTCGAATGCTCAAAAGTTTTTAACGTTTTTTTCGCCGTGTTGCATTGTCAAAACAACAAGTATGTAGTCTTTTGCTTACAAATTCTTCTTCGTCAACCGGAAAAAAGGGGGTGCTACACTATTTTTAAAAGGACAATTTATGGGGGTTGAGGCCGATCTGGGGCGACGTAAACTATTTTAAGGGGAAGGACGGTTCCCGCAAAAAAGTTTGGGGGGATGACCATTCGATTTCTTGTAAGAGGTTAAAATGCACTTCTTCGCAGTTTTAATACTAAATCGCAGTACTATCTTTTTTACAGCTTTAATACTAAATTCGCAGTAGAAACGCAAGATCAGTAAGCTACACTTTGCAGGGATATGCTGCATGACGGGCTATGGGCTACATGACGAAATATGAAAAGGCGGGTTTTTCCCCGCCTGCTATACTCGTGTGGTCTATACACGAATAATCTTTTATGAAATATAATAACAGGGAATAGTAATCCCTAGAGCTGCAGAGGTCTGCAGGCAGCAACCTCTAGAAAAAATTTCGAATTTTTATATTTTCAGGCCAAATTTGATCAATTGGATCGTATCGGAATTTTTTTTCTCCTGGGCTATAAACACCAATGGGGGAAGGACCGTTGTGTAAAAATTGAATGGGAATAATTTCGTTGGGGGTGGGTCGCACGTTCTACTATTTTTAAAAAATATCAGCGTAGCAGTTATTTGAGAATGTTAGGGGCGGTACTGCGGCAGCCACCAATAAAACATGCAGAATTTATAGACAGACCTCTTGAAACCATCCAGGTAAAAGACATTTTTTAGTAAAAATTACCGTATATAGACTGTCCGCTACTTCGAAAGTCTGAAAGTCTGAAATTTTTTCGTCTCGCCGACGTAAGAGAGACATTTGCCACCTAGCTACGCCCTTGTCCAGACATTACCGACACTACTGGATACTTAAGTTGAGATAAACTATATTATAAGCATAAGGGGATGAATATGAACTTAGTTTTCGTACTTGGCGACTTCAATGGAGAAACCGTTTCTAGCCTGATTATGTCAATCTGGGACATATCGAAAAAATTTCCGACCGACCAAAAAACCAAAGGGGGGACCCTTGTATAAAATGACTGAAAATTTTTTGAGCTTCAAAATTTTCTCTTCTGGCGACGTCTTTGGGCAATATCAGCAATGCTCAGTTGATGCTCATTTTTATTTTTCATTGCTCATTTTTATGTTCCAATGCTCAGATGAGCACAAATTTGAGCAAAAAAAACCGTGTAATGGGCGTAAGGATTTGGAGTTGAGACTACATATTTGGCATTGTTTTTTAATTGAAAGTTTGGGAATAAAGATTTGGGAGTAAGGATTTGGGATTAACAAAACGAGAATCATGATCTGGAATCGAAATAAAATCCATGTTATTACTAATGGATTAACCTTGAAGAACGTTTTCAACATAAGGCCCATTCCTTTACCGGATTGAATGGGTTAATTTTAATCGGTTTAAACGGTTTAAAAATTAAGCTTAAAAATTCCATTTCAAAACCTCCGGATTAAACGGACTTAACATTTAGCGCGCAGCTTTTTACTCGGACTAAACGGTCTTAAATATGCACGCTAATGTTAAGCGTGCATGTTGCATCCGTTTAGTCCAGTCCAGTGGTAGTTTTGGAAATGAGTCAGACTAAAATTAAGCCGCTGACTAATTTTACTCGTTTAGTCCGTTTAACCCGATTTGCGATTCCTAACCCTGGGACTAAATTAAGTCCAGTCCGTTTAATTCGGTAAAGGAATAGGCTCATAGAGTCTGAACGGAAAACAAACTAAGCTAAGTTTAGTTTAAATTGAGCCTAAGGGTCGATTCATACTAGTGATTACTTTGATAGATGAATAACACCAAGACTAACACAATAGGAATAACACATCACTCTTATGTACTCTTGATAACACCTACCCCTTCTCCGATTTCTTTGTAATGCTGAATAAGGCTGTATTTATAGCTGTTGATGTTGCAAATAGTCACTGCTAAAGCGAAAAAATGACGAAAAAATAACACAGTTATGAGACAATGTATATTCACTGGTAGTATAGATTTCGACGATATTTCAAAGCACGTTTCACAGCGTTCACTTGCAACAAAGACACTATATTTTTTCTAAAATTAAATTAAACCGGCGATAATATTTTTATTGATTTCTTTAAATTGATAGTTTAACAGTAGCAAGCAAACACGTTGGCCGAAGCTGCATCTCCGTAAAGTTGGTATTGAACGATTATTGTAAATTGCAATTTTCGGACAAGACAAAATTCCATTAACCTATGTTATTTGCTGTTATAAATCTACCAGTATTTAATAATGAATTCATGCCATATATATTGTACTTAAAATTTTTACATTTATTTTCATAAATCGTTTACTTACCTGGGAAAGGTGCTTGGTCGAAAACAATCTGAAAAACAACAATACTTTAATCAATAAATAAATTACATAAATGGAATTAAAAACATTATTATGACACGTATTATGCGTCAAAGGCTCTCAATATCAAGCTAACGATAAACATTTTTGCTTGTAGAATTTCTCGATCGAGTTACAGGCTACAGTATAGCACAAGTCCCACAGTATACTTACTTAATGTGGTAGTGTCGCCAAAGCAGTTTTGCTCTTATTTTGCAAAAAGAGAGTTAAGCTAGTCCAACGGTGTATGGTGTCAAATAATTACTGCCGGACACTAGACGACCAATAACGACCAATGTCTTGGACCAATCGCCATTGGTAAGCCAGACATCACACAATAGGGACGTGAAAGATCAGCAAAACAAGTTAGATATCAGATTGCCAAGCTTGTGAAGTACACTTAATGTGTCGACGCACAACTTTTTGCCGCAAATAATAAAAAAGAAAAATGAAGGTACGTTTTTGTTTTAATTTTAAAATAAGCGTTTTCACAATTTATCAATATTGCTGCTACTAATTTACAGTTTACGTACAGCTTCACAGTTGAAACTAGTATTACTTCACAGCCGCTACAACAATTTGCACTAAATTTTGTATGCATAAACTACAACATATGTGCTATCAGTTTGTGTAAACAAACTAAACAGAAAGATTGATAAATGTCACGAAAAAATGGAATGTGAATAGGTTTTCGAACGTCACTTTCCCGACTTTGCCACATCATTGCAAACTATATGCTGCACCAATTTTGCTGAAACTTGGCAGAAATGTTTGCCTTTTAATAGATAAAAGATAAAAAAAATAGTTTAAATTATAAAAATAAGAATTTCTAACCTTTCACTGAACGAGTTATACAGTCGTGCAAATTTGACTGCAATCGCGACACTACCCCCTTAAGTAATTTTGCACAGTATAATTAATAGGATATAATTAACAGGATATAAACTATCCTAAGCAAAATGATAAATATAATAATTCGGGTTTGAGTATACCAATAGAAAGATCAAGTTATTTTTATTAACACACTTATGCGGATTAATCAAAATTGGGTCAAATTTTAAAATTTTCGATATCTTCTTACCAACTTCATCAAATCAACTTACCACTTTAACGATATTTTAAACAAAACATCTCAGAAGCACCGGTGGCGCAGTGGCTTAGCGTGTGGTTTCTACGTAATTTGTTACGAAGAGCCAGAGGTACCCAGTTCGATTCTGGGCCAATGCAAATTTTTTATTTTTTTGATTTTCATAATAACAACAATAATAATAACAAAATCGATCAAGTTTGCAATGTCACTTGGGATGTGCAATGCTTCACCCAGCCAATGGAATTACTCAAAAACTATATAGATATGCAAATGAGTTTAAAAAAGAGTATATAAGGGGGCAGAAAAATCAGAAGACCGTCAGTCTTGACTGACCAGCAAGCCGTCGAGTTTGACAGCTTGCTATTTTTGTGAGCTACAGGACATCGGTTTTAACCGCTGTACTGCGGTATGTAGCAGTTTTTTGCCAAATTATTGGTTGAGAGCTGCCAAACAGTGAGTCCCTTTAAAGGTGAGTGCTGCCAGTTTTTAAAGCTGCTACCTTCTCCTTTAACGATGGCTGCAGCTTTCTAAGGCTCACAGCGTTCGCTGCAGAAGCCATTTCTTATGTTGAATAGCTTGGTGTGCGCCTTTCAAATTTTGACTGAACGTGTGTTTGACTGAGTGTCAATCAACAGGTTCAAAGTTGATTTAAAATAAAACAAGTTGCCCCTAAAAGGGGCAGGTTTCCTCCCCAGAGATGTTCAGAATAGCATGACTCTCATGAGTATTGTGCGCCTACCTATAGTAATGGAGTGGAAAGTATAATGACTCTTCGCGTATTTTAACTGAATTGGCCTGACTGAACACAGTGCACCGGTTCAAATGTTGAGACAATTGAGACACTACAGATTTTCATTGTCAGTAGTTCAAAAGAATGGGGTGGAACTCCGCTGACTCACTAGACTAGACTAGACTCACTTCGCCCTAGTTATTGAAACATACCTATCGCAGTTGAAAATGTTTGTCGTTGAAAATCTTGGATTGAACGAAACATCTTTAACGCAAGCATAACACTAAATTATAGGACTAATGTTCGCAAATTTTTAGCTGCGGACAAACGACGTATATTTTGCTTCGATAAATTGGGCCTAGAAATCAAGACAGGTTACTCAGGCCATGGCAGGGTTTGTGTTTGTCCGCTGTTGCTTTCTAGGTTTGTGTTGCCTGTCTTTCTGTAGTTCAACTCTGTTTGCTGTTCGATAAAGAATGGGGTGTTAGTAATGGCAATGGCTCGCTGTTGCTTTTAGTCTTAGATTTTGTTGCTTTCAGAGGTTTGTGTTGCGTGTAGTCCGAGAATGTTTGCTGTTGGTTTGACAATGGGGTGTTGTGTTGGTAATTAATTAGTATGGCTCGTTGTTGGTTTGAGTGTAGCTTTGTGTTGCTTTGAGTCTTAAACATAGGATTGTACTGCTTTTGCTTTGAGGTTGAGCCTAGGTTTGTGTTGCCAGCAGTCTAAGTTGCTGTTGGTTTGAGAATGGGGTCTTAGTTGGCTCGCTGTTGCTTTGAGTCCAAATCTGTATGTTGCCTGTCGTCTAGCTGATCCTTTGAGTCTAGGTTCGTCTTACTTTTAGTTTAGATTTATATTGCCTCTGCCTGTAGTCTAAGTTGCTGTTGGTTTGAGATTCGAGAATAGAATCTTAGTTGGCTCGTTGTTACTTTGAGTCTAGGTTTGTGTTGCTGCTGCTTTGAGTCTAGGTCAGAGTCTAGGTTAGTGTTGCCTCTGCCTGTAGTTTAAGGTTTGTGGTTTGGGATTTCAGAGTAGGATCTCAGTTGGCTCGCTGCTGGTTTGAGTCTAGGTTTGTGTTGCTTGGAGCTACATATGTTTGTGTCACTTTGAGTCTAGGTTTGGTACTGCTTTTGCTTTGAGCACAGGTCTGTGTTGCCTTGCCACTAGTACATAGTGTTGCTGTTGGTATGAGAATGGGATCTTAGTTGGCTCGCTATTACATTGAGTGCAAGTCTGTTTGTCGCCTGTTGTCCCGCACTCCCGCTGTTGCTTTGAGTCTAGGTTTGTGTTGCTTTGAGTCTAGGTTTGTGTTGCATTGAGTCTATGTTTGTGTTGAATGTAGTTTAACGGTGGACTGCACCAAATCGGATAACTGACGATTAGCTTAGACCGGTTTAGCTCAGGCTTAAATTCCTTAAATCAGTTTAAGTCCGCTGCACCAGTGAAAATTAACGCAGTTGACGCTTAAGTTTTAGTTGAAAACTGGAGTTTAGCTGCGATTTAGCTCAGATTTAACTAAATCGATTTAACTGGAGTTTATGTAGCTCCAGCTCAGACTTAAGTTAATCCGATTTGGTGCAGTTCACCGTAAGTCTGTTGACTGTTGGTGCGAGACTAGGATCCTAGTTGGCTTGCTGCTGCTTTGAGTCTAGGTTTGTGTTGCCTTTAGTCTAGGTTGCTGTTGGTTTGAAAATAGGGTCTTTTTAGTGGGCTCGCTGTTCCTTTGAGTCTAGGATTGTGTTGCTTTTGGTCTAAGTTGCTGTTGGTTGAGAATATATATTGTCTTAGTTGGCTCGCTGTTGGTTTGGGTTCAGGTATGTTGTGTTGGTGACCGGCCGGGCCGGCAAAGAAGTTCTCGTGAAAACCGGCCTGCCGGCAGAAATTTTAAAAATACAAACTCATCCAAATCCTGAGTGTCATTTCGGCTTAACTAAGCCTACCGTAGTGTTCTGCCGGCGTAATCTGGTCGATCGCTGGAATGTGGCTAGCCGGCCGGTGTGTTTGACTGGCCGGCCGGCCGGCTGACTTTGACCGGCCAGCCGCAACCGGCAGGCCCACCGGCTGGCCAGCCGGAGCGGGCCGGCGACAACTAAAACTCCGGCCGGTCACAAACACTAGGTTAGGTAGGTGTGTCGCCTGTTGTCTCGCTGAGTCGCTGTTGCTTTGAGTCTAGGTTTGTGTTGCTTTGAGTAGCTTTGAGAATGCAGGCTTAGATGGCTCGCTGTTGCTTTGAGTCTAGGTTTGTGTTGCCTTTAGTCTAAGTTGCTGTTGGTTTGAGAATAAGGTCTTGGTTGGCTCGCTGTTGGTTTGAGTTTAGGTATGTGTGTCGCCTGTTGTCTCGCTGTTACCTTGAGTCTAGGTTTGTGTTTCCTCTGCCTCTACTCTGTAATCCGTGCACTGTGTATTACGGAGTACGGAATTGTAGTTACCTTCCTTTTAAACTTCAAAGCCAAGCTGGAGGTTGTTATAGCAAGTCTATTACAATTTTTTTCGGAACTGGGGAGGGGAGTCATCAGTCATCACTCATCAATCAACGCTGTTCATGTGAAACTCACAAGTCATGTCCCACTGCGTCAGGGATTATTATATACTAATTTCAGAGCCAATGTGTATATAGCTAATACAGCATAGTTGATATGTCATTGTGTCACAGTATACGTACATACTACATATGTATATATAGCACTATTTTAACAAATTTTTCGGACAAAAAGCACTGTGTTCATTGATATTCGGATATGACACACACAGAAACGCAACGACAAAGCGCTCTCGAACTCGAAGCACAAACGACAAACTTTTAATCGATTTCTAATGTTGAGCTTTGACAATTTGAGAGTTTGAAACTTGGCCAAACTGCATCCTACAATCGATTTGTATAACTCTGTTGAGACCTTGGCCAAACTGTATCCCACATTCACAATGTCCTAATGTAGTAATACAAGTTCAACCACACCTCAAACTGAAAACGGCGAGTAAACAAAAATTCTAAACACGACAGACAAAAGGTTTAGGTCAGTGACAAATTCCAACGGCAAATTAACGAACCAGGAATCATTAACCCTTGTGTAGTGTGTATATATGTACGTACTTTCGTAAGTTCAATCATTTGCCCTGAAGAGGGCATTTGGGTTAGTGTTCAGTGCCACCCAGTTTGTTGGATGCTGCTTTCCTGCTTCCGTGTCGATCCGTCCTTTCAGGCTACAGCTGCGTGCCAGCAGACTCGGTCCGGGTGTTCTGGTCACTGGGGCTGCAGTTCAGTGAGAGATCAACTAACAACATGCTCCGGCACACTGCACGACTCACACTGCCTGTTTCAATGAGAGACTGAACTGTCTTACTAGACGAACACTAATTTGCATAGTAGTAGTTCCTGTCTGTTTATTGACCAATCAGAAACGCTCAAATATAATAGGCCCGCCCATGTCCACAAAATTATTGGTCAAAAAATAATTCTCATTTGCATATTAATGCCCATTGGTCACCTACATCATCGTATGTCATTTTTTTGTGTTCAGAATATCAGGAACAGGGGGGCGTTCAATTACAAAATGAAGACAGACAAAAAGAAAACTATAATTAGTAAATTTTTCAGTGAAAAGTAAAATTATCGCTTTTGTTTAGTTTTAGGGTTTTAGATTGGCTAACTGCGACGCATCTTCGCAGTTTTTCATGATCATTTGCAGTTTATATTATAACAGCACCCCCCATGCAGGAAAAATAGAGCGAGTGGTCTGGGGACTAGGATTACACGCAAATCATAGGCTAAGGGGCTACGCAATTTACGTATTTCTGTTATTGGAGCAAATTCCAATAACAAAGGTTCCTTCTCTAGAAGGAACAAAAATAAGCCGCTGCTGAGTAGTGAGTAGCTACGTAATTTAGAACTTATATTCAGCAGTCAAATCTGAATAGGCACTGATCAGTCAAATTGTAAGTACTCAAAAATGGCTCACTTTTATCAAAAGTAATTTAGGGTTATGTAACGTCGCAACTCGCAGCCTCACTCACAACACATCACTTGACAGTTCTGCAAATTCCCTCGAAAATGCCATTAAATAATATGAAACAAAAAATTAACTAGACTTGATTCGAATCAATCTGATCTGGTCAAACTAGTCTAAACTAGACGCACTAGACTTGTAATATAATAATCTTAATAATAAATAAATGTATAGTGCATAGAAAAATAGAGTACCAATGAAAGACCGATTGAACCACAAGCGTTAAGTAACACTATGTGAAAGGGCTGGGAAGGGGACTTGGCCAATGGTCAATGCTTGTTGCAAATTACAAGCTGTACTGATCAAAATTTTTCAGATCAACAGGAAGACGAACATCTCCTCATCTCTTCTAATTTATTTGTTTGCACATGATTTACAAAAGTAACCGTATAATTTCACTGAAATGTTGACACTACGAGCCCTAGACAGACAACGAAATGAGAACATCAATGCCCCGCAACCTGTACTATGGCTTGATGTGTTTGCTTACACACCTTTATAAGGGTTTGTTTTTCGAATTTAATGAATTTAGACAGAAGCCAATAGGCTTGCACACAGGACATCAGGAAACAAGCCACGAACAGAGTTGACCAGAACACTCTAGAGGCGATGGATTTGGTGCTGGTCACGAACGGAATCGCGTGGCTGGACGTGCGGGACCTGAAACAATAAAATGTCAATGTCAATGTCAATGTCAATGTCAATGTCAATGTCAATGTCAATGTCAATGTCAATGTCAATGTCAATGTCAATGTCAATGTCAATGTCAATGTCAATGTCAATGTCAATGTCAATGTCAATGTCAATGTCAATGTCAATGTCAATGTCAATGTCAATGTCAATGTCAATGTCAATGTAAATGCAAATGTAAATGTAAATGTAAATGTAAATGTAAATGTAAATGTAAATGTAAATGTAAATGTAAATGTAATGCTTTTACTACAATGCACTGGACTGGACTGTATAGTGTACTGAAATGTTTGTGGTGCACATAGGTGTAATGTAGCATACTGTAGTGTATTGTAGTGTACTGTAGGATTGTGCAGTTACCTGTAGTGCACTGTAGTGCAATGCGACGTAAATATGGTGTAATCTAGTGCAATTTACTGACAATGAATAAACAACAATAAAGTAATTTTAAATATTCTGGGATGATCAAATCAGTATGAAGTCTGATAAAGTCAGAAAAACAAGAGGTATATACGTAAGTCGACGTAACTGCGACCTATCTGAGACACTGCTTTTTACTCACCCAAATCGTGTCCAAATTCGTAAGGGATCACTCATACTCCGATTATTTGGTATCAGACCTCGTTGCTCATAAAAATTATGGTATCGAATGTCACGCATGGTTTTCTGATTCACTGATTAGTAATTACAATGAGCAAAGTTGAATAGCTTAAAGATAGCTAATAGTTTGACATAAAATCAAAAAAATTATTAGCCGAATAATTAGTTGAAATAAACTTAAATTCATAATCAAGTGGTTAAATCTGCACGGCAGTAAAAATTACACAAAAAATCTGATCCGATTTAACCATTTTTCCGGGTCAAATTGAGAGTTTCAGCCTGTTCAGTATTAACTCATACATAATCGCACCCCATCCATTATACGCAAAACACTCCAAGAATGAACTGAATGAAAGAATACCACAAGGCTAGGATGAACTTAGTTTCAGAAACTGAGATTTTTAGCGAGGAAACTAAATTGTGGCTAGAATAACAAAATAAAAAGTTATACAAAAAGTAACCTTTAGACACAGTGTAAACTTACAGAGGATAGCTTTTAACATGACAAATGCGTCTGCAGTTTTAAAATACTTCACTTAGTTTGATTTCAAAAAGTTAAAAAGCTAATGTCATTTATTCCGATGCACATTTACAGACAGTGGAGCCAAAAAAGGCTTGAATTTAACAGAAAGCTGATCTGATCAGACGTTTCGATGATACTGCCTTTGAACTATGTAGAAAATGAAAAATTTTTGTTTCATGGTTAAAGAAAAATATACACACATACATACACAGTTTTTTAGGGCTGATCATTATTTTGCTGACGTATCCTAGGTACATTAGTTTGTCAACAGACAAACTTTACTAAGCAATTTTGTACAAAGCAAAATTTCGAATAACCTTGGTAATCGATTTCAAGCTATGCTTAAAGAGAGTAAATTTAGCTGTGTGACACCCCTTAGCATAAGACTGCCTATGGCTCATGTTCACACCCCCTTCCTTCCCGCCCTACCGATATCCAGCGATTTGGTATAACTTAACGATAAATGCCACTTAACATAGGAATTGTCTCAGTTTTACATTAGATATGGTTGTGAAGTTTGAATCATGTGACTTGATCTAATGTCAGTATTTGAATGTTACTCAATTGTAGCTGATGGTATTTGAAAATCTCAACTAATCTTTTTAAAAAACCTGTTGCGAGTTAACATAACCACACCAACGATGCTAGGCTGGTAGATTTTCTTGAGGAGTAAAAAGAGTAACAACCATGATTAAATATATGGACTGAACTATTAGATTCACCGGCTTCTTGTCATAAAAAATAAAATTATTAAAACAAGTTGCCCCAAAAGGGAGCAGTGTTCCTCCGCAGAGATGTTCGCTCGAAAAGTATTACACTCTTTGTATTATGTAATTTGGGCGGCGGTCTCATACGGAGCGCACAATGGTCGCTTTATGTTTTAGGTTTTTTAAGATGCACGAAGGCTCACCATTGACCCCCCCTCGTGCCTCGTCATTTCAAGACAGTATTTATGGCCTTCCACAAAACTGAGGAGGGTTACCTGTGGGTTTTCAATACTGTCTTGAACTGAAAGGGGATAACTCCAAATAGTAAACGTGGGTCATATTTTGCAATCTGCAAGCCAAGCTGGGGGGTACCCCCTCTCAAAACGGTACATGAAGGGGCTCTTTTGCTCCCCGCATTGGGCCGCCGCCCTAGGGTACGGCTAAAAGGAAGTCTCAATGTTACTTTTTTGCTCAGGGAAAACTGTCCGGAGGGACGACGGAGGAGCATTTCTCCTGTGACGCCAGCTAATGTGTCAAAAGGCAAGCATCTCTGCCAGGTCAAAATTTGACTCACATGCACCCTACTCCACTCTACTTGGCATGCAGATCCTTGTAAAATTAAGCTGTTCTGTCAAGTGACAACTGCGATATGAGACCCTTTCTGGCTAGTTTTATCAGTGTTCCTGCCGAAATAGCCCTGTAACCTCTGAATGGGGTGTACACGGGCGCCGTCGTACTTTTTGGGGGCTGACAAATGAAAGTGTGACGCCAATGTGCTATTTCGGCCAAAACCTCGTCCTAGCCGATTATCTAGCATAGTGAACAGGTAAGGGTTGTAGCATGGCTGCAAGTGCACTCAGAGGTTTGTATGCACGATGCGATGGAAAGCTCCGAGTGGAAAGCACGAGTGCGCGCAGCGCACGAGTGCTTTTCACGAGGGCTTTCCAAGCAGAGTTGCATACGAATCTCTGAGTGTCAGCGCTGGCCATGATACAACCGACTTGTCACATGGCTTTGACACGTAAAAAAGAAAAACTATAGGTAGCGGTGGGATTCGAACCCACGCATATCTGACTTTTGTTTTCCAGTCAGTGCCATAGACCACTCGGCTACGCTACCTTCGACGATAAGTTTTTTAAATGACAGTAAATTGTTGAACAGTAATACCTTTTGCTGTGCATGAACATGCCTATCTAAATGCAAGATGCAGTGTAGACTGAACATACTACGTAGTACGCACATACATCACTTGTCTTGGGTTTTTGTTAAGGTAGTTGTGCAGCAGCCGTAGTCGAGTGGTTACGACGTCTGGCTGGCAATCCTGGTGATTTGGGCGCATTTGTTCGATTCTTGTCTTGTCTTTTTAAGGTTCCTTCTTATTTCTGAGCAGCGTGCGACAAATCTGTGAGTGCACGCTAGGGCGAATTCGTTGATGCTCACTGTGTGTTCAGAGAGTGCAACAAATCTCTGAGTGCACTCTTGAGAGATGTGCTGTCACAGGAGTACAGGACCAGCAAATATCAGAGATTTGTAGCATGGCCAATTACATAGAAGCCATGTGACAATTTCTTTTATCAATTATATGCTAATAAATGCAAGTGGTAAGTAAATCTGGACAACAGGTTCTTTTGGCAAAAAGTGACAGGTGACAAAGTTAGTGAGTACCTACCTAAATTTACATTTTTCGTGCAAAAAACAAAATGTTTAGGCATCCAGGCAGTGATAGCTCGTCCACTCGCGTTTTCAAATGTTAAATGCAATAATAAATACTTTGAGCACTTATCACATAAATAATGTTTAAAAAACTCAAATTAGAAAATTATCTGGTTCTTGTTATGTATTTTATCCACTTGTCTAGTCCACTTTGCGCATGCAGTCTGCTAACAGAGCAATCTACAGTAAATGATAAATTAATTTGCATAGTAGTTGATAAGAAGCGCTACCTATGAAATATCATTGGCTGGTTCCGTTACATACGTAAGATCTAAATGAGTTGATTGGTTACCCGTCAAAACTAATTTGCATATCGTGCTGGATTGGCCAGCCGATTCTAGGAATGTCTATTAACAAGTTCTTCTGCTGAGTGAGCAGCGGTTACATTATGAGGTCTGAGTGTCAATATTCCAGAGGAAATATTAAACGCGGCCATTAATTGTGGACAAAACAATTTTCAATTTCAGAATTCTGTACACATTTATAGCTGATTATTAGCTCCAAAGCCTCTCCTCAAACATCAAAAATTTGTGTCTAAACACGCTTTGAAGTAAAAAGCTTATTGAAACAAAATTGTTTTATATTTATTTTTTAAAATGAGCAAAATTGTTTTAAATTTATTTTTCAAAAGTTTAGGTCTCACCGAGATTTGAACTTGGGTAACTAGATTCCGAATCCAGAGTGTTAACCACTACACTACGAGACCATTGAAACAAGAACGTTAAATTCAACTAATGTAGGTAAAGCTATTCGTACAAACAAGAGTACATAATAGCTTCTCACTCTATATAGAAGAAGAGTGAGACACTCTCCAGCCTGCCTGTGTTCTAGCACAGGCAGATGCGCTGGTCGTTTTCAGGCTACATGTTGACATTCTATGCAACATGTGACTGGCCAATCAGCGCGTAGATTCCCTGCGTAACACACTTGAGTATATAATCGCTGATGCGTTGATAAGCATTAAGATAGAAATAAAAGCTTAATAACTCATTATTTATTCATAGTCTGCTTGCAAAAACATTAAAAAAGGTTTGCAAATACCTCTAGGGATATTTTGGCAAACTTTCAGCGAAATTGATTGAGAAACTTTGAAGAAATTCAGAAAAGTTTATATCTCAAAAGTTTCTCAATCAATTTCGCTGAAAGTTTGCCAAAATATCCCCAAAGGTATTTACAAACCTTTTTTAATGTTTTTACAAGCAGACTATGAATAAATAATGAGTTATTAACCTTTATTCCTATCCCGTTTTATGATTGGAGCACGTGCACAGGCGTCTGCCAATCAGAGAATAGAAGCTCGCTTCTGATTGGCCAGTCACATGTTGCATAGAATGTCAACATGTAGCCTGAAAACGACCAGCGCATCTGCCTGTGCTAGAACACAGACAGGCTGGAGAGTGTCTCACTCTTCTTCTATATAGAGTGAGACGCTATTATGTACTCTTGGTACAAACAATCTAAAACAAAAACATTGTCGATAGTGTAAGTAGCATGATAGTGATATGATAGTGTTGACGTCGATAACTTGTTTTGTAAATTGACTTATTCACTTCAATGCTTTTAATTAACTCAATGCTTGCAATTAATAATAAGTCGCAAATATCTACAATTGTACGCTTTCACGACATAAAATTCTGTTCGTTTCTTGTCAGTACGTAAACTATTTCATATCATTTGCAAGCCCGGTTAGATCAGATGATTGTGCGTTTAGTATCTATTGAGCATCTGATTGCGGATCAGAATTTTGGCGGTTCGAACCCGCCCCGGAGCTGCATATTTTGCATTCTGACAGTGCTACATATTTACTGAGAGCTCAGGGAAGTGTCAATTTGTCGATGTGTGGCAGGTAAGCGAGGTACCTACCCTTCTAGTGTTAATTAACACTAGAAAATTGACCTACCCAGATTAACGTAGGACTTTGAAATTCTGAATATAGTATATACGCGGCCCCTGAGGGGGCCGCGTAAAAACCAGACAGACAGAAACAAATACTTGAATGGGGGGGGGGATGAGCAAAAGAAAATTAACGAATGCTGCCAAAGAGTTTGATTAAATGATAAAAAAATTGCCAAGCAAATATTTTAAAAAAATTTCAACTTTTACTTGTCTGTTATTTGTTATTTGCACACTTTATGTGCAATTTAGTGGAATTTAGTTTTAAGTAATGATCGGCACCCCCTGTCCGACAACAAAACAGCAGATGTTTGGGGGCTAGAAACACACACAAATTATAGGCTAGGCTCACTATTCAGCACAATCCTGTTATCGCAGCAAAAACCGATAACAAATGTTCCTTCTCTAGAAGGAACAAAAATATTAGAATATGATAAACTTGATATAAAAAAGCATTGGAGAACTCATCGAATCAGCTTGATAAAACGTTCAATGTATTTTACCCCTGGCCAAGGGCCTATTCCTTTACCGGATTAAAGGGTTAATTATAATCGGACTAAACGGTTTATAAATTAAGCTTAAACATGCCATTCCAAAACCTCCGGATTAAACGGACTTAATTTCTAGCGCGCTGCTTTTTAATCGGACTAAACGGACTTAACTATGCAGCTAATGTTAAGCGTGTATGTTGTCCGTTTAGTCCAGTGGTAGTTTTGGAATGGGGTCAGACTAAAATTAAGCCGCTGACTTATCGTTCCACCAGGGCCCGGTTTCATAAAAGATCAATTGCGATTCATTAGTAACACTGATGTAAGCTAGAAAATTAGTTATAACTTTGGGTTTCTGAAATTTATCTGTTGGAAACTTTCACAACACATTGATAATATGTTAGATAATGTGTGAGTAAAAATTTGTAACGTTTCTTGATGCAGTCAAAAGTCTAGCTAAGTCAAAGTCATTCATTAGTCCCAAATATTAGTAAATATTAGTGGCTTGGAAAAATTCACTAATATTTGCGACTAATGCATCAATTCAAGTTAGCTATATTTTTTACTGGCTAACGCGACTTTTTTGAGATTTTAACCACACGTTATGCAACATATTGGCAACGTGCCAACAAAATTTCTAGCAGAAATTTTGTGTAAACGCAAAGTTATACTCCATTTTCTATGTTGCATCAGTGTTACTAATGAATCGCGATTCACTGTTTATGAAACCGGGCCCTGGAGGTGGAACATTTGTTATGACTTTAGCGTCCTAACACTGAATTTCTGCTGTACGTTGCATATGCTATGATTAACGTGTGATCCCAGCTACTGTTGACTTTTTTTTTTGTTTGGGTCGAGGGGGGCACTACAGGGCAATGACAACCCATTTACTGTCAATTTTACAAGAAAACTCAGTTTCATTTAAAATGCATTGCTTACGTAAGCTGACTGAGCAAAATTTTTCCAGGTCCATTCAATTTTACTAATTATTCTAGCAATAGCACCCCCCGTCAGCAAACAATCACTTTCACGTTTTGTATTGCCAACGCAAACTTTGCAAACTCATTTGCATATCATTGCATGGATATGCAAATGAGGCTGATTAATTTTTCAATCAGTTCGTGTTCCGTTGTTGACAGTACCGGCTTGTAGGTAATCGAATGGTGACAGTCGCCAACAAACAGTTAAGTTTACAGACATTTAATAGACATTAGACAGTCCATTTCTGTGAGTTTCTAAAACTCACGTATGTAGGAATTTTCAAAAACGAATAAAGTTTCTTACATTAATAGTTTACACTCATGAAAGAAGGCAATTGACTTTGTTTTTAGGTGGGGGTCAAGTTTGTTTTCAGAATACCTACACTTTGTTCGTTTTATGTAGAATTTATCAATGCATAATGAAAAATTGAAGCTTAATTCCATAATGAGCACGGTTTGTGTTTCTAGACAGCCTAATTCTCACATAGTTTTTTCGTGATTGTTTAACTTACGTGCGTCGTAGAGAAATTGGCGAAACCAACACCAACAAAATGTAATGAGTCAATATGTAACACTGGGGATGGAACCTTGTCCCTTTTAGGGGCTACTTGTTTTAACTCGTTTAGTCCGTTTAGTCCGATTTGTCATTCCAAAACCTCGGACTAAAATAAGTCCAGTCCGTTTAATCCGGTAAAGGAATAGGCCCCAAGACAAACAAACCACAAGTTTTTGACAAAAATGAAATAATTGTTACAAATCAAGAATTAGCTTTATAAATAGGAAATCACCTACCAAGTAAGAACTTAGACATCAAAATTTGAAAAAAATCGCCTCCAACTCGGTTCATACACGTCCTTCTGGTCGCGCTTTCGTCCTTTTTCTCTTGTTTGGACCTTATTTTGAACTTTTATTTTTTTAGTTTGCGTTTTTAGAAACATCCTTTTTGATCCGTGTTGTCGTTTTGTGATTTTCCTGTTGTCCTTTTCCTTTTCTTGTGTCCAGTCGTTGTCCTTTTGTTACGGTCTTTCTTCAAAAGTACTGATCTAATGTCCTTTTGGATTGTTCTTTTGTTTTTTTGAGAAGTAAAGAACAATGTTCTACTTTTCAAACTATCCTTTTGTGTCGACCAATCAAATTTTATTGTTTCAAATGTGTAAAATCTGAAACGGAGACAAAGACACAGACGAAAAAGAACTTCTTTATTGAACAAAAAGATAGTTTGAAAAGCACAAGGACATACACCATTTGTAAGAGGTTACTAATATAACTTCCGATAATAAGCTAATTTATTAATAATCAAACCTTAAGTATACTATACTTAAATTCTACCTTGTAATCGAAAGCGCAACTGACAAAACTTAATTTACTCGCAACCAGAATCACTCATACTGAATTTTTTGTTGTCAAACCGCACCGTACGATTTATACCTTTATGACCATAAGAGTAAATTAATGCAACATTTGTGATTCAGATCTTATGAGAGTTAACGCTAAGTACCCCGTTAAGAATGAAAAGTTGGGGCGGTTTTTTAATTTACAGTTATTGGGAACACATTCATGCAATTTTAATTCAAGACCGACTTTGGTCTTTATATTAGAGTTACGTTTTGGCAGCTTTTTTCAGAGTTTGTATCTGCAGGTTTTGAACAATCTGAAATTATTTTTACTAAACAGGTACAATCTAGAGTGAAAAAGGCATGTAAGCTTATAAAACCAACGGTCATAATGGGTTACTAAGCTGCAGCAAACTAGGTAATCCAAACATTTTTATCAGAGCTTATTTTAGGAAACAATTAACATATCTTTTCTAATTTCTGCTCGATATGTACTTCTTTTTTCCTGTTTTTAACGTCAAAACCGGGCTTAACGCTGCAACAAGTTAAAACTTCAATGCTGTCAAACAAAGTGGACAGTCTGATCTAATGTAAAATTTGGCAAGGTACTGGAGCCAACTAAACCATAGCAAAAGAAGTTAATCAGACATGAAAGGGTTCCAAAATTACATGTTCAAATTGCAGGACTAAGGGTTTTTTAAAAAGTTTTGCTTGAGTTTGAAATGCTACATAGGAAAAAGTTTTCAGGGTTACCTTGGGTATGTAATAGTTATTACATACCTTATTGTTGAACGATAAGTGCTATGAATTACAATATACCTACATACATACCAACTTCTATAACTTAATTAATTAATTATAGAAGGCTTTATCCGAAATTTGATTTATTCGATTAGATGATGATTTACACGCCACTAATATCCTAAGATCAGCTTTTTGCATGTAAGTTAGAATGTAATTTAGGTTAAAAAATACGCTGGAATGACTTAGTCAATTTTTGTTCCTGCTAGAGAAGAAACTACAAAGTGCAGGTTATAGCACGATGTAAACTCAGTAATTTTACGTGAAGCGCCAAGTGAATAAACGAGTGCGCGCAGCGCACGAGTTTATGCATGCTGACTTCACGTGGCAACGCGAATGGTTGTTGAGTTCTCAGTAGTCATCTTTTTTCCTGTTGTGCCACAGCACAACAGGTCTCTAATTTTGATTTCTGACGGAATACACTGGGCTTGTAGTGCAATGTACGTCTGTGCGTTAGTTTGCTTTGCATACTAGAGCTACTGCGCGAGCGTCACATCACATTGTCTAGTGCAAAAGTTACACTGTAAGCTGGAAAAATGTCAATGTGCGTTTGTTTAGTTCATGTGTGTCACATAGTGCGCTTGTGTCACATTGCTGATAGTACCAACATTTAACCAGATAATTTTGTTGGCAGCATCTTATGTTTCCTGCGAACTGTAGTCATTTTTGGTCATGAAAGAATGAATACACATCTCACTCATCAAAACAACCCATTCCTACATAATTTGTTGTTAGATAATTAAAACTCTTTCCAGTTTTTGCATAAAATTTATTGTAAGATTGCATAAAAACGCATCGAACTTTTGCATACACATTTTACAATAAGATAATTATCTGCTGCACAACAGGTTTTAGCTGACCTGCTGGTCAGCTTACTTGAACATAATTCTTAATACTTACTGAAGGTTTTTGCCGCAGGTTGGGCTTGTTGTTATTTGAGTCGTGAACTCGTAAATATTACGTGCTAATTACGTTACGCTAATTACGTCACAACAAAATTGAAAGACACGGTAAAGTCACAATGAATTGCAAGCTGACTGTATTTATTAACCATTTACTTAGCAATGTTATTGCAAAACAACATTTTTCCAAAATGGCACTGTCTCCAACTAATGAAACCAGCAAAACTCATGCAGCGTAAAACTTGTTTTTCACTTGTAAAAAAGGGCTATGTAGTTTTGGCTGTGGTATCGAATTATTTATTGGGGTCTTATCCAAAATTGGACTTATCGGATTAAATTTAACTTTATTCTGTCAATAACGCAGCGTCTTTTAAACGTAATTTATTGTACTATTATTGTAACGTACTGTATGTGAGCCATGTGGGGCAAAATTTCAGCCAACTATTTTCATTTTGTGCGGTGTTATTAGCAAAACTAATTTAAATCTAATCCGTTAAATCCAATTTTGGATAAGGCCCTTAGCAAAAAACTTTGCCTTTTTTGGAGGCTACTTGTTTTCATTGTTCTTGTATCTCAAAGATATAGATGCATATTCAGTTTCTTAGTTTAATTTTTTACAGCTGACTAGTAGCTTAAAAAAGTTCAAAAAATAGTTTAATTCCGAAACGAAAATAAAGTTTCATTAAAACAGGCTAAAAGTTTCCAAACCTTAATCTCCTGAGGGGCTTAAAAGTTTTGATTTACAAAACAGACCGCCCATTTATGAAGTTTTGAATTACTCAAGGCACCTTCGACAGAGTGGGGGGATTAATTGCTGGTCATAAAAAAACGGGAAAAAGTAAGAAGATAAGAAAGTGGGTTCGTTTCAGCAGAAAGGCAGAATGCAGCTGAAAGGAAAACTTTGAAATCATGAATTGAGAAAATAAAATAAGGCTGTTTTATTCATATATATCCAAGCGATTATTCCTTTACCGGACGTAAGCAGTTAAATTTGACGAAATGATACAAAAATAACGGTTCGAATCCACATTCGTCTTTGTTTTAATATGCCATGATGTATGTATACCACCTTTTTATACAGTAACTTGAAATTCCTTAACCCTTTAATTCATGAATTTTTCTAAATTGCACAGTCCAAGCGCTGGCTTTGAGTTCGAATCCACCGTCACAGACTAAGCCTGCTTCCAAGTAACAACTTTGTGGCAGAACTGTCTTGCCTAACCATTCGCTTCACTCTGATAAGGCATCCTTGTAAAGTACATGATTCTGTGAAACATAAACCCGACAGGTGTCAATAGTATGAGATAGTGTTTATTGTTGCTCTGAAGCGACATTATGAATGAAAGGGTTAACAAGAAAGAGGTGTCTACTACTCTTGCGTTGTTCTGTCCTGATCGGTTTTGTCAACGGTACTGGATACCGCAACTCACTTAGCAGAATAGTTTGTCCTAATCTATTTTATGGCACGAGAGAGGACAATGAGTAGCATTTCAGAAACATTTGCTGACAGCTTTGAAAATATTCGGCTTACGGCCAAAACGCCAAACATTTAGATGGCTGATTAGCACCTTGGGATTTTGACCTCTCTCAGTGAAGTTGGAAATTTAATATAACGCCAGTGCTGCTACAAAATTGTGATCATAAATCTGGGTGACTTGTCTGCCCTAAAGACACAAGGACAAGGACAAATTGGTCAGCTGCTGTGAACAATTGACAAGATCGCATCAGAAGATTTTTGTTGCTGCATGTGACCTTGAGTTGAGGCCAACTTTCTTGAAGAAAAAAAAGTTAAATGTGCTAGTTGGAATGAAATACGACAAAGACAAGTCCATAGTTCACGATAGGAGTTGCTACGTTGCTGTGATATTCACGACAGGCATGAGGGTACGCAGAAATTAAAAATAATGCGGTTGAATTTCGAATGAGCTCTAAATCGCGCGTCATTATTGTGTTGATTAATGATTTGTAAAAAGTATCTTCGTGCTGATAAGACAAATGGACACATACGTGTGGGCAATTCCCTGAACAATTGGAATGCATAATAGGAAATTCAGAAAAACACAGCATTTAGGGTTTACAAAACCAAATTTTGATTTAGGAATTTCTGAAATGTCACAAAGCTGAAGTGAACAAAGAAGCGTTTGTTTCCGTTGTCAGCCATGTGGTGGGTTTTTTGATGAAAATTCATGGTTGACAAATTTGACCCAAATAATGACAAGGTGCCGCCAGGATAGCATTGTATGGTGGATGGTCTTGACATTTTGCTTACAGACAAATAGACACCTTTACGGAAAAGTACCTATAGGTATTTAACAGAATCATATTGACCACCACCATATTGACAACACTACAATGAAGCCTTGGCTTAGAGTCTGGATGGAATTTAAGGAATAAATGCAATTAGGGACTTGATCTGTCGATTTATTGCCGAAAGAAGCCGCTAACACCGAAATTAGAGTGATACGCAAAACTCAGGACACTTAAAAGGGTAATTTGCCAGTTTAATTTTTTGTGATAAAAATTACAGAAAAAAAGCTAGCGGTTAGTGTGCTTGCGAAAAACAGATACAATGGCTTCAAATTCCATAAAGATTACCTATATCCGCTTTTGACAAATTGACTGTATAAGGCTTTATCCGAAAACAATTATCAGAATAATTTTTTTGCAAAGCATGAAAAATGGCCGGAAAGTGAATGGGTAGACTTTGTAGGTCGAGATAGTTCACTACAAACCACCTGATTTTTACTATTTCAGACTATATATACTATATTCAGAATTTCGGAATCCTATGTATTTTTGGGTAGGTCAATTTTCCAGTGTTAATTAACACTGGAAGGGCAGGTAGGTCGATCAGCTAGCGATAGATTCTGTAATGCCTGACTGCCTGCATTGCAGAAGATCGGTATGCTGAAATTTCAAAAAGTGACTGCCGGAGTAGGCTCAAACCACCAACCTTCCGATTAAGAATCGGACGCTCTACCAACTGAGCTAAGCCGGCCGTTGAGAAGACGATGATGTAAAGCAGTACTGTGAAGCGACTCAGCAAGCAGTGTCTATTGAAACACATGAGAAAGCGTTACATAAACTGAAATAAAATAAAATTCTACCTAGGAATTTTACAACCGTGGGCGCATGCTTAGGTTCTATGTTATTATTAGCTGTTGCCGCCACAGTATATCTTGAGCAAGAACGATGAATAAATAAACAGGCAGCAAACATTGTATCTTTAATGAACTACAGTTAGCTATATTAGTCATTGAAAATTTAGTTACCTCAATTTATTAGTAGGTTTACACACCTTTGAGACTTCATTGGATTACATGTTTTTAATGCTTCGCTCTTTTCCAAAACCTTGCTCTAATGCGCGGTTATGGCCGCGTTTTATATTTCGTGCGGAATATAGACACTCCAAGGTCATGATCAGTACTCAATCAGGAGGGACACTTCTCACTCAGCAGACGAGCTTGTTTACTTACAACATTGTTACAATTTGTAAAAGCCTGCAACAGAATCTAAATAGTTGGCAGATTAAGTTTAAACAGTTGGCAGAATATGGAAAGCTCAGTTAAGCTCAAGTTTGATTAAAAAAGTGACACACAGACACAACAAATCATTAGGATGTGTGATTTCACTGAACGATTTCAGCATGAAAAAATTTGCAGCCATCCAGAGTACAGCGAGTAACGGCACTCTTCACGCTACCCTTGTCTCCGAAACTTTTTGGGCAAACTTAGCAGATTGTACAGCAAAGCTCTAAAATGTGTGAGTTGACGTTTATGAAGGGTGCAATTACAGTTTTTTTTTGTCACGCCCATAAGGTGTTCGAGCACTGGTTGATGCTCAGATTCACCTCTTCCTTGTGTTGAAGTTATACCAGGCTGCGAGTAGTAACTTCAATACAAGAGTATTCCTAAGCTACCGAATGGGGGGAGTTGATGTTTGTTACTTACTATATACATAGTATTAGGGGTATTTTAGGATAAATTAAGGGCGAGTTTTGAGACCTGACTTCCGATCCCGCTAGCGGGGTTACCGCAAGCGGGGTACAGTCGTGAGTGTCCCAGTTTAATATTCTAATAAAATATTTTATTTTGTTGTAGATAGTAGTTTGCCAATTTAGTCGTAGTGCTTGTAGTTGCTGCTGCTGTAATCGTTGTAATCGTTGGAATGGTGTGGTAGTACGTAGTTGGTAAATAGATGTTGCTGCTGCTTTAGTCGTTGTAATGGTAGTAATTGATGGTAGTTCTACTCCTTCCGTCGTTGCAGTGGTAGTAGTTGTTATAGTAGTTGCTGCTTTAGCCGTTGTAGTGATAGTAGGTGGTTATAGGTGCTGCTGCTGCTTTAGTAAGTAATAGTAGTCGTAGTCGTAGCTCCAGAAACAGCAGCAGTCGCAGCTCCAGTAGCAGCAGTAGTAGTACCAGTAGCAGCTGCATTTGTGCAGCAGTCGTTGTCGTCGTCATAGCTCCAGCAGCAGCAGTAGTAGTAGTAGTCGTAGCTGCAGCAGCAGCAGTAGCAGTAGTAGTACCAGTTTTGGCTGAGGTAGTAGTTATAGTCGTTGCTGTAGTAGCAGCAGCAGCAGTGCCAGTAGTAGCTGTCGTTGTAGTAGTAGTAGTCGTAGCTCCAGCAACAGCAGATGTATGTAGTACAAGTAATAGTTGTAGTATTAGTAGTAGTAGTTGTTGTTGTTGTAGCATCAGCAGCAGTAGTACCAGTAATAGCTGTAGTGGTAGGTAGTCGTAGTTCCAGCTGCAGCAGTTGTAGTACACGTAGTTGCTGTTACCAGTAGTGATTGTAGTAGAATTCGTCGTCGTAGCGCCAGCAGTAACAGCAGTAGTACCAGTTGTAGTTGTAGTCGTAGTCGTAGCTCCAGCAGCAAAAGTTATAGTAGTACAAGTAGTACCTGTAGTAGTACGTAGGTGAAGTCGAAACACCAGCTGTCGTAGTACCGGTAGCAGCTGTAGTGGTAGTCGTAGCTCCGGCTGCAGCAGTTGTAGTACAAGAAATTGTTGTAGTATTTGTATTGTAACTCCAGCAGCAGCAGTTGTGGCACCAGCAGCAGAAGTAGTTGTAGTGGTGGTCCTAGCTCCAGCAGCAGCAGTTGTAGTACCAGTAGTAGCTTTAGTGGTAGTCGTAGCTCCAGCTGCAGCAGTTGTAGTACAAGTAGTAGCTTAAGTAGTAGTTGTTGTAGCACCAGAAGTAGCAGTAGTAGTAGCAGTAATAGTAGAGGTGGGCATAGTACCACCAGTCACAGATTCAGCAGTCGCAGTAGTACGGAAAGTCGTAGTAGCTGTCGTTGTATCAGCGGATCCGGTACCTCCAGTCATAGCAGCACCCTGGTCGTAGCAGCGCGAGTCGTATGAGTTGCACCAGCAGTCGTAGTAGTATAGTACAACTCGTAGTAATAGTAATAGTGTTGTAGCTTGTTTGTGTAGTGTAGTTGTAGCAGCATTTCTAGTAGTACAAGTAGTGGGTATACGCTAGGGTCCTGGCTGGTGGACGAAATTGGTCCAGCTGTAGTAGTTCTTACTGAAGCATCTAGTTAAAGCAGTTGCTATCAAACCTCCCACTGATTTTGTTTTTGTTTAGTCTGTGTTAGAAGTTTAAATCTTTTTATTTATGTGTCATTTCAATTCAAAAAATCAGTCACACATATGCAATCTATTCAGAACGTGCAACCAGAACAGTAGTATATATGCGTTTTTTAAAGTGTGCAGTGATTTGGGAACAATACTTGCCCTGCTGTACTTAAATAATTATAAACAAGTTATAAGCAAACACACTACTTTCAGTAAATTTAATTCATGGTTAATTTTGTAGGTATTTAGGATATGAAATGCCCTAGTTCATGAACTTTAACAGCTGGCTGTCACAAAAGCAAAGCAGTACCTATGTACCTACCTAGTACCTACCCACACTTTACTTGTGTGTGTGTGAGGTGAGCTAAAACCAAGTGATAAACCGTTAAATCGGTACGCAATTATATAGTACACAGCTAGCGTTACCACACATTTACATCCACTTACCAAGTTTTGCGTTAAAAGCGCGAGACAAGGTGTTGTTATCGCTTTATCGGTAATGTAATTAGAGAAAATTACTTATCATTATCAAACTTATCCGCCTTTTTATTACAAGTTGTATTCAACAGGGTGCTTGTTTCAATATCTTGTGGAAGACTTTATTCTTCATTGTTTGAAATCAAACGTTTCCTCTTTATCAGGAAGTTTTCAGTCTTTTGGAGAGCTTCGTGGGGTTCAGTATTCGATTTTTATATTTAAGGGGGTAATTGCGTTTTTAGGTGTTTTTTTGCAAAGCCGTAGCTCAGCGTTTACAAGTTCAAATCACTAGCGGTTTTTTGCATTAGGTAGAACAATATATTTCCTAAATGTATGCCATGCATTGAAATTTAACCTGTGATTTTGTTTCCAGTATAAGCGACTAAAGAAAGGTCCTTTCCAAAATATTACAATTTTTTACAAAAAGTTTGCGCCACAGCTCTGAATCATACGATTACCTGTTGGGGCTGAAAGTTGGAAAGGTTTTTGACATGTTTAAAATCCCCAGGCATGTCCCCCACTTTTTTAATAACTAGTCAATTTACTGAGAAAATAGCTGAAAAGCAAACGCACCCAAAATTTAAGATATTTTCTTGTAATTAAAACCCTCTAAAAACGTCCACAGGTGAAATTTCGAAAAAGTGAGAGACATGCCTGGGGATTTTGACCTTTACAGTACTGTCCCAAAAATTCATGCTCAGGCGTTACTTATAACTTGAGTACTGGTGGCGCAAAGTTTACATAGAAATCACAAAAACCTCGAAAACGCAACTACCACCTTAAATGCAGTTAAGTTTTTATCGCGCCACCTTTCGTAACCACTTGATCAGATCCGATCTTCAGTCAGCCGGTGCAATTACATAATATAGATAATGAGACATATATTACCAAAAATTACGTAATGGGAAAAGTATGACACTCTTCTCATTCGCCAGCTAGGAAGTGCGGTGGTTGCGTTCCGCAAAAGCGGCCGAAATAGGTCACAAGTGAGACAGTTCCCAAATGTGCACTAGGACCCATTCGGGACTTGCTAGGTCGTACCCAATCTTGCCCTGCCGTGTACCCAAACGGGAGACGTGCCCAAATAGGATTCTGTTGCAAAGACATCAGCCAATCATATTGGACCAGCCTTTTAGTTGTGTCCACAATGTGAGATTAGGGTGACTTGCTTGTGGGCGGAACCAATGGCGGATTTGCTTCAAACTCCTAGTTTCTTCCGTCTATTTTTTATTGGCTAAAGGCTATGTTAAACGGTCCCGTTTGGAGACGTTCCAATTTAGCGCATGCCCACACAATTAGTGACGTTGCAGGACCCAGTCAGCTGTCCCCGACCCTGGGCTAACCTAACATACTTCTCACTCAACATTAGATAAGCTCTACCTAGATATAGGCACCCAAAGATTTTATACTCGACTTGGTGTCGTTCATAAAGTATAACGGACCTGTAAACCGGACTTACTATGCAACAGAATGATCTACTGGGCTTTGATGGGCGCGCACAACAAAGCCACTTGATTTGATGTCAATGATTATAGTTTACCCCCCCCCCCAACGTCCCGTGATAACCACGTGCAGGGTCCACTGATACAGTTTGGACAATCAAAGATTTATCACTGCTGGACTTGAAAGCCGCCAGCCACGTGTAGGTTAGAATGCGCTGTCGACTGACTTCTACAGATTTTTTGGATAAATAAAATCTGCTAGAGACACCACTTTTCGATTGGATTAATGGTATTAATTTATAATTGGTTAGATGGCATTAATGCGAAACAAAATGTTAATTTAGTATCTCAGAGTATGTTCAGCTTGTATATAAACGCAAAATATTACAGAATATTACAAAAGATTACATAAATAGATGAGCGTATTTGCAAAATGTACACAATGAATGAAGTCGAAAACGAAGCACTTTTTCATTAGATGTGATTATTATAGAAATGTGAGAGAATTTTAATTACTCCATATTTGGTTGATTTAGAAACTAATACCTAATGAAACTGAACAATTCATTTTCTTAAATAAAAAATGAAAACGATTCCGTTATAAAAAAAGTAGCTAAATTTATTTGATAAAAGATCAGAGGCGTATTTGAGTTTTTAATTAAATTTAATTTAAAAAATCTTATATTTTTTAAAAATAATATTTTATACTTTATTTGTTTCTTTTGTAATAATAGCATATTATTGGATTTCATTCTGGCAGATGTCTGTTGTACCGTTTGCTAAATCATGTCATAAACTGTTTGGACCTTTTACAATAAAAGCCTAACATACATACATACATATATACATAAGTTGTCACACCCATTTGGTGACCCTTTTTGTTTCTGGTACTCATTTGGAAACAGTCACATTTAGGAACACCGGAAGAGTGTGTTCCCGTTGTGTACTTTTGGCAGTGCCTCGAATTTCTTGAACCAGCCCGCACTGTTCCCTCAATTTAAAGCGATATCACATAAACTTATATATATATATATATATATATATATATATATATATATATATATATATATATATATATATATATATATATATATATATATATATATATATACATGAAGTTGCATCCAATTTGGGATAAATTGCATCATTTAGTAGCAATTATTAGAAGGAATCAGCGTGCATAAGAAAAGTCAACAGGTTAATAAAAACGGCATTATAACGTGACAAAAATAGATAAAAGAAAATGAAATGCCAACGATTTTGCCTAGTAGGCTGTTATTTTGAAAAAAGTCAACTCAGTCAGACAAATAATTCATAAAAAACACATTTTGAGAGGAATTTGAAGGCTTTTATTATCAAAAGGGCCCAGCGGGACTTGGAACAAAATTATATTTTCAAAAATTTGTGTATTTTGGTATTTCTGATGACATTTTGGACATTAAATAAAGTAAGGGTTCCCGTCTGACACTCATTTCAGCTTAGATACATCCTAATTACTATAGTATAAGATGTTGAACTTCCACAAAAGGCACTCTTGTTTTTATTTGACCTAGAGGTGGACCCATTGTCATAAGTTTTTACGCGGAGGCCTTAGCCGCAACGGGTATACGTTACTAGAATATTAGAGCCCAGTCAACGTGATATGTAGTATCGCCGAAGTTTGCTCATAAGGTCGCGAGACGTAGCAATTTATTGAAAAATAGTCAAGTAAATCATGCGTTTACTAAGAACAGTTTGTACATTAACTTTCGTAGAATGTTCAACCCGCCGCTGATGTATGTTTTTATTGAAATACATTTTTTCACAATAAAGGCCACCTGCACTTGCATTGAATTATCACTTTCACAACACAAACACTGCCAGTCGCATGTTTCGTTTTCTCAAGTGGTTCAACTATTTTTTATCAGACTTTAGTAACAAATGAAATTGCGGAATCAAACGATTCGTTACGAGTTCCTCAAATAAATTCATTACGAATCACCAAATTTTGCACATACAATTGTCAAAATTGTAATACTTGTAAAGCTGAGTAACAGAACCCAGAGCGAAACAAGAGCTAGAGCAAGAAACAAGAAACTAGAGCTAAGCTAGCCAGCTGATACATAATATTAACGTAATATATTATGAAAGGATGATCCTGTATAAAATTAAGCACAGCACGTACCAGAATCAACAAATGCTTGGACCGATTGCCATCTGGGGCCTGTCGCCTCAACTTTACAATTGTAGCAATTTTAGGGGCAACATGAGGTGATTCGTAATGAATTTATAATGTAATGAATTGGTACGAATCATTTGAGAAGCAAAACTGGCCAGATCAGCTTGTCCAGACTACTGTTATTTTAATAATTAATATTAATATTAAAAGTCTGTATTTAAAATACTTTTAATATTAATATTTTTATTAATATTAAATTAAAAATAATTTGAGAATTTTATTTATATTAATATTAAATTAAAAATATTTCAGGAACTGTATTTATATTAATATTAAATTAAAAATAAATTGAGAATTTTATTTATATTAATATTAAATTAAAAATATTTTAACAATTGTATTTATATTAATATTAAATTAAAAATAAATTGGCCGTATTAATATTAAAAAGCACTTTATTTTTAATATTCTTTTTAATAACGGCTGGGCATATACAAGACAAGTATATGCCTATGCAGAAGCTGACACGCTGCATTTATATTAATATTAAAAATGCATTTTATACAATTTTAATATTATTTTAAATACAGCGTAGCTCGTGTGTTCGCTTTTCAACCCGAAACTTGCCTGTGAAGTCACATTGGCATGGATATTATTATTATTATTGTGTTAAGGTGGCGCTCTGAATAACCGACTTTGGGCGATAAAATTTTTCACGTAAGTTTTCGTTAATTAACTCAAGAAAAAAAGTTGTTGCCAATTAAATTAGCTTTCATTTGATGTATATAACGTCAAATTTGGTTCAACTTGAAATTTTAACCTATTTTTCAATGGGAAAAAATCTTTAAATCGATACACCAAAAAAATTCTATATGGCTTTTGGTACTTTTTGAAACATATCTTTGTAGCTAATCGCTAGTTGCAACTTTTCAAAAAGTCGTTTGTGTAGGCAAACCTTTCTAAAAAAATTTCCAGAATACGTTGACCGATATCGACAAAAATACACTATTTTTCAAACTAATTTTTCGTTAGCTACTTTTTGGCTTCTGAAACATTTCTCAACGGATTTTAGTACAGAAAAATTAGCTCTATTTTTTGGAAAATACGTATGTGTAGGCAAACGTCAGGTTTCTGAGATTGGGCTATAGCGTACAATTTTTTAAGATTACTGTCAGCTGCGAAAACAGATCCGCTTGAAACTTTGCAGACTGTTAGAGCAGACGTAGGTGGAGGTGCCGAAATTCTTGAATTGTAATTATTATGATTTGGCTCAATATGATAGGCTTTTTAAAACGTCACTTTTGATAGAAATTAAAATAACTAAAAATTTGTCGCCGGTAACGAAAATTCGACAAAAATGGCACCTCGGCAAGATAATTGTCTTTAATTAAAGCTATTGATTGTTAAATTTGATTGAGGCACCGCTGAGCTACGTTGTTTCAAAAATTAGTCAAATTTTGAAAAATTCCAATTTTGGTGCCGTCATAAAATTTACTAAAATGCTCCTGCTCTTATCAAACTTTGCAAAAATACTTGCCTGGTGTTTATCTTGATTGCACTTCAGCAAAAAAATTCGTACCAAGAAGAAACAAAAATTATAGCTATTTGATTTATTGGAAGTTACTCAGAGCGCCACCTTAAGTAAGGGGCCCACTCATTTGCCGGATTAATTGGGGGGGAGCTACCTGTAAAAGTGAAAATTTTAGGTTCTCCGATTCGCTTCAAATTTGCACACAATGTAGCCCCAGAGAAGGCGCATCGCAGATGTAACTAACTGGAAGCAATGCTTTTGCCAATTTTTTGCTTGGGGCTTCCAAAAAATCAACTTTACTTGTAAATCATAGGTGCAAAATAACAGTTTTTGTGGTTGCAAAGCGTCCCTTTACCCGAAATTTTTGTCAATACTGACGATGTTGATTTTTGCATGATTCGATAGCCCAATGTCATGTCTCAACCTCTATGATCCATTTATTTAAATTTTTGTCCATGGCCTGAGCAGTGATGCCAAATGCAAAATCACTCAAATTTGGCGGGCCCAAAAAACGTCGATTTTTCACATTTTGGCCTCGATTATAGAATTGAAAATGCATATAAAAAATCCGGATCATACGATTTTGCACATACATTCTGCCTGATTGGCTTGATGAGGTTTGTGTTAAAACTGTCCAACTAAGGGCTACAATTAGGCTTTTTTTGCCTATATAAATACACTGACAAACGCAATGAACCAAAAGTGTTCTTAATTGTTCTTATCTGAGGTTGGGGTGCCTTAGGGGAGTAAAATATGTGAAAATAAGCAAAACTGGAGAACTTTGATTTTTGACCCGGGTAGCCCCCCCCCCCTTAACCCGCCGTCCGCAGAGGAGCCAGTTGACAAACCACGTGATGAACTGCCAATTCGGGACTACAGTACTTGACAACTGACATGTTTATTTTAGTCAACTGAACTTTAAATTTTTTTCAGGAAGTGTACATCTTTGTGTTTAGCGTCCAAATTTTGGACCCCCTGCCACATAACAAAAACTGAGCTTTACTCAGCAATGTACACATGTGACTTTTTCATCGCAGAAGTAGTTTTTTTGTGGCCGCATTAAGATTTTCGACTGCGACGTCAGCCGTCAGCCCAGCCTTCTACAGTCAGATACAGTCAATGTTGTAGTTTAGTACTAGCCTTCGCCCTTCAAGTATGGCAGGTGCACGGTTGCTATGTTAATACTATAGGGTGAGGTTACATATGCCTGAGCGATGGCAAAAAGTTTTGAAATTTTCTGAATTATAGTAAAACCTCAAGAACACCGATTGCGTGAAGGTGGTCACATTTGACAGCATGGACTAAACCGGCCCATAAAAATATCAGGATATTAGTTTTAACTTCATCCTTTTCTAACTTTAAAATTAACTGTTTAAATCTCATCCCCCCTGAATTTCCCTACTGACACCCCCACGCCCACTGCATCCCCTGATGGTGTTTTACTGTTCACTAAGGGCCTATTCCTTTACCGGATCAAACGGACTTGACTTATTTTAGTCCGAGGTTTAGAAATGGCAAATCGGGTTAATTGGACTAAACGAGTTAAAATAAGTCAGCAGGTTAATTTTAGTCTGACCCCATTCCAAAACTAGAAACTGGACTAAATTAACATACCCGCTTAACATTAGCGTGCATAGTTAAATCCGTTTAGTCCGACTAAAAAAACAGCGTGATAAAATTTACGCTATAGTTAAATCCGTTTAGTCCGACTAAAAAAACAGCGTGATAAAATTTAAGTCCATTTAATTTGGAGGTTTTGGATTGGCATTTTTCAGCATAATTCTTAAACTGTTTAGTCCGATTAAAATTAACCCTTTAATCCGGTAAAGGAATAAACCCTAGGATTCTTTGAATTCTCTATTTCTTTAAACTCTATTGAATTATTCTCTAGAATAATGTAGGGTTCTCCAGGGGCGTAGCCAGGGGTGGTGGGGAAATAGGGGGATTCACCGCCCCCTGACAAAAAATTTTTCGACTGAAATATTACACAAGGGTTCCCCTCCCGCTGTCACGGATAAAAGTGTCCCCCCCCCAAAAAAAAAAATTGTCCCCCCGGACACTTTCATCTAGATACCTAAAAGTGTCGCCCCGGACACTTTTATCTAGATGTAATTGTCCCCCGGATACTTTTATATGGATAAAAGTGTCCCCTCTTGGATAAATGTGCCCCCCTCCCGGACACTTTTATCCGGATAATAGTGTCCCCCCGGACACATTTATCTGGATAAAAGTGTCCGGGAGGGGGACCACATAGAAAGGTGTCCGGGTGTGACAAATTTTAGGGGGGACACTATTATCCGTAACACCACCAATGGTTTTTATGGTCCGGTCTCCAATTGACCAAATTTGGCGTAAAAATCAAAATTTTCCTCAACTTTTTTTCTGGTGGCTACTGCCCCCAGACCCCTGCAACTTTGTGGGTCAATGTTCCTTGCTTTTAAGTTTCGTTAGAGTGTGTGCATGAATGACTAACCTTGTCGATGTCGTTGCCCTAAGTACTGGGATACGTAACACAAAGAACTGAACTTCCAGGAAGAACCCTGTGATTTTTAGATAGTTGACTAGAGTAAACTAGCCAAGTTTTATGGACCAGATTGAGTATTTATTACGTGGGGTGCCAAATCTTGCGCTCGGACAAGGACAAATAATAATGACAGAACGACAAAAACGCTGGAACCACAAAGACATCGCACCTGTAAAGTGAAACAGGAAATGTGGGGGAACTGTGTTGAGTGTTGAGCGACAAAAGGGCGAAGGATTAAGGAAAATTGAATCGTAAAGGTGAAGAGAGTGCCTCGAGAACGTTATAGCGTCACTGAAGTATACCGTTTATGACGAGGGTGCACATTATTGCATTTGCTTGCAATGTCTGTGTTTTTTGCACTAGCTAAAACCAATAATTTTGGAAATATTAATATTTACCATCTTTAAAACTATCCTATTTTTTGTGATAATTATAATAATAGGGTGAGGTGGCTCTGGAAGGGTTGGCGTTGATGTTCTGAACATGAAACAAGTTTACATTGTGCTGGACGTGACCCGGTTCTCTGGTTCCAGGTCAATAAAGTTGGAGTTATTTTATTGTCAAAACTAATCATACGTTTTTCGGCACATAAGTCAGCGGTAACCTATGCTTTTTATGGTGTCAAATCAAAGCTGTTCTTATATCCTAACTGATGCCGAAAACTAGAACTTTTTACCAGTTAGCTAAAAAAAGTTATGGCGTCAACAATTTTTACGTAAACTTAGTATTTTTCAAAAATGTTACGTAACGTCCGTGTTACCATTGATATAACAAAGTAATGCTTCCATGAAGTCAGCCATATTACTGTGATCCTTACACAAAACAGTTTTTACTCTATCAGTGACCATGGAGCCGGCAATATGGGTCTAAATCTGAAATTTATTTTATTCTAAAATTTTATTTTGCGTTTTTCGGTATATAAGTCAGCGTTAACGTGTAGCTTTTTTGGTATCAAATAAAAGCCCTTCTTCTGCTCTATCTAACTACGAAAACCGGAATCATTTACGTGGTCCCTGAAAAAAGTTATGGCCAAAAGTTCTTTTTCGAAAACATTTTGTTCGAAAAAATTCCTCCGCGACTATTCACACCATATACGTATTGAACAAAAGTTCGGAAAAATTGAAATCGTTATAACTTGCGTCAACCTTGACGTAGAAACACAAAATTGACAGCATTCAACTCAGAATTGAAAGGGCTTTCGGATGATACCTTACATGACGTTTACGGACACAACGGCCAGTCACGTATGACTATTATTTTATACTGACCATTTGTCGCCGTTTACGTCATCATGCGACATATCAATTGATAGCTCTTGACAAGCGCAAGCATATAAAACAAATTTCACGTCGATACCATAACCCTAACAAACGTTATGGCTCCTGGAATTTTTCCCTTTAGTGACTACCTATAATCACCTCATATGCGATCAAATCGCATTGAAATTTAATTTTGAAGAAAATTTTAAAAAAAAATCAAAATATTTTTATTGTCATACAATAACTTACGTCAGGATCTAGATTTGGTCGAACTAGTCTAAACTAGACGCACTAGTCTTGTAAAATTAATATTAATATTAAAAATCGAAAATTTTCGTATTTATATTAATATTAAATTAAAAATAAATTGAGAATTTTATTTATATTAATATTAAATTAAAAATATTTCAGGAATCGCATTTATATTAATATTAAATTAAAAATAAATTGCAAACTTTATTTATACATATTAATATTAAATTAAAATTATTTTACGAATTGTATTTATATTAATATTAATATTAAAAATAAATTCCATTATTAAAATAACGGTAGTCCAGACTGTGCAAGTCTGATAGAAAACCAGTTCGCGCACAATTTTGCGCCACAAGTAAGAAAAAATAATAATATATGTAGGTTCGTGTATTGACTTGAGAATAAGTTTATAGATTTTGTAGATTTCATCATTATTGCTGTCAGCACTCCACAGATTACCGTGCAAACGAGTACAACTTAACAGCCACTGCAGTATTTGGCACTGAACATCGTGTGCTTGAACAACAACGTATTTGCAAACAATTTATTTGTAAATAATTTAGTCGAATTTTTGAAAATGACCAGGTCTTGAAATGGTCATGCTTCCGACTTTACAATTTCATTACAGACCGGTTCCTCAAACACACCTACTAAAAACACCAATGTGCTTACCCAAATCGTCGGAATTTATAAAGAGCGTATTCCCAGAAGTGTTTGATGGCAAAATAAATCCGGGAAAGCATAGCCGAGAAAACCATGGAAGTAGACCCAGCCAAAATGGGAGACAACAGGAGAACGAATATTGAAAGCTGTTCTAAAACAATTATACAATGTATATTTGTCAGCTAGCACGTCCATAGCTTTAAGAAAATACTCGCACATACCAAAAACTTAAAAATAGTAGCCAAATTTAAAGAGAATCTGGATGACAAAAATCTAAAGTCTGACAAAAAATAGTTATACCACTTGAGTGATTTCGTTACGAAAAGAATAGATTTTGACTATCAAGAGTACAGAAAGTAGTCACAGATGTCATGCCATTAAAATAAGTAAGTGGCGCATCTATGTTTTGTCAGACTTTAGTTTAGCGCTACAATCACCGTGGTAAGGTCGAAAGGGCGGTCGCTAATAGTGACCCAGTGTCCAGTTCATATACACAGCAGGAGATCTCCCATAAAGTCACGGTTTTCCTGGTTTATATACACAACCTCGATTTACGTAACATCGACTTGTCAAAGTCAGAGAACAGACAACCCCAAACTATTCCAGTATCAGCAGCCAAGATTACGGTAGATGGCACACGGCTACTGTAGTTACTAGTTAGTTGCTCCAGTCTGTCTTGGGCAACAAAAATGCTAAAAGCTTGCAAGTTGTTTGTTTGCACTTAGGTAGGTAGGCCATAAATTGGATCAGTATAAGTGACTACAATTACTATAGTAGACCAAAAATTGCTGAACTTAAAGAGAAATCGTGAAAACGATAGCGTGATTTTTGTGACTACTCGCTGTACTCTCATGCTCGCAATTTGTTATTTTCGTAATGAAATCGCATGGTCCTATTTGTCTCGAGGTCCAGCATTTTTTGGTCAGACGGTAGAATTTATTACATGACCTTGCTTATAGATAATAGTATGCTACGCTAGTACGCTACGTATGCTTAGAACTTTTTAAAATTTACAATTGGTTACAATAAAACTCCATTACATGTATGTATTCTTCAATTTCACTGATTGTTACACTTAGCATTCATTGCCTTAATTCTAATGGAGCGTATATTGTCTGTAGTAAAAGCCTCATGTCGTGTATTAAGTAATTTTAAATTAGAAATCTTAGGCAGAGTCAGGTATATAGGGGTTGTGTAAGGTACTCGAAGTCGACACACGCGTAACTGACAGTGATAAAGCGTCATGTACCGTGCCACACATATGGGGGTCCAAACTATGTATTATGTTTGTGGAGTTAAAAAGTTTCGGATAGGGAGCCACACTTTAGAGTAAACCACTAAGGCTCGATTCATACTTTCATCCGTATTGTCCGTTGAGCCTGCAGAATGACGTCACTAGCAGCTAGGGCAAAAAAGTTAGACCATTTCCATTAAAGTTAAAGTTAAAGTAAGGCCAAGGTTTCAATTCAAGTTACAGTTACAGTTAAAGTAAGGCTAAGTCGCTAATTTAAATTAAAGTTAAAGTAAACCCAAAATCAATGACTTTTATATAACTTTTTTAAATAACTTTAATGTTTAAGTTAAAGTAAGGGTGTTTTAATTTAAGTAAAGTTACCGTTAAAGTAAGACCTCTAACTTTTTTGTAGATAAAGTTAAAGTTAAAGTGTGACCCGTAACTTTTTTAATTTTAGTTAAAGTTAAAGTTTAACTTTTTTGCCCCACTAGCAGCCTAGTGCAGTGTATCAGCCAGCGACTGTGACGTCATTATTTCGGCATTTTGTCGGCAGAACGGACATGCGACTGTAAGTATGAATCGACCCTAAAGCGTAATATTTCTGGAACTAAAAATACACGCTAAATTCACCCACGAACGCCTATGCATGCAATTTTAACTTGTCCCAGAAATGCATGAAACAACTGAGCGTCTAGACACTTGATGAAAAGTTGATCTAGGCTTTGTCCCCTGTGAGCCAGGTGGAAGATTAATCACCCGCTCTTATTGATGAACTAGTTAAGCGACATTCCAAAACAGACACGAGGTCTGGGACAGTGCAATCACCTGTGTCCGTCAAGGCTTCCGTTAGTCTGCTCATGTACTTGTCCATGTCTCCGATAATATTTTCAATGCAATTATGTATAGTTTAATTCACGCAACTGCACTCTTATTACAAGACTTTATACTATAGGTACACTATACCGTTTGATTCGTTTGTAGAGAATCAAAGTAAGAACAACTGGATTCGCTAGCCCGGTTCTCGACAGGTAATTACATATGTAGCTGTGTATCATATTCTGAATATAGCTTCCTCCCCCTGAGGAGGCCGCTAAAAATTAATAGTGTTAAAATTATGTAAGTGGTACGTATTTTTGCAGGTAAAATTTCAGATTCAGAAAAAGCAGTAATGAATGACGTTCTACAATGAAATTATTGCTGCCGATTGCTTTGTTGGTTAATTGTTGGAATCGGAACACTGCAATAGACGCAGTGGTCTAACCATTCAATGAACCGATCTTAAAACCGTCTACTCAAGTGGCTACAACGGGTTGCCGACGCAGGCAGTGGATCTTAAAACCGTCTACTCAAGTGGCTACAGCGGGTTGCCGACGCAGGCAGTGGATCTTAAAACCGTCTACTCAAGTGGCTACAGCGGGTTGCCGACGCAGGCAGTGGATCTTAAAACCGTCTACTCAAGTGGCTACAGCGGGTTGCCGACGCAGGCAGTGGATCTTAAAACCGTCTACTCAAGTGGCTACAGCGGGTTGCCGACGCAGGCAGTGGATCTTAAAACCGTCTACTCAAGTGGCTACAGCGGGTTGCCGACGCAGGCAGTGGATCTTAAAACCGTCTACTCAAGTGGCTACAGCGGGTTGCCGACGCAGGCAGTGGATCTTAAAAACGTCTACTCAAGTGGCTACAACGGGTTGCCGACGCAGGCAGTGGATCTTAAAAACGTCTACTCAAGTGGCTACAACGGGTTGCCGACGCAGGCAGTGGATCTTAAAAACGTCTACTCAAGTGGCTACAAAGGGTTGCCGACGCAGGCAGTGGATCTTAAAAACGTCTACTCAAGTGGCTACAACGGGTTGCCGACGCAGGCAGTGGATCTTAAAAACGTCTACTCAAGTGGCTACAACGGGTTGCCGACGCAGGCAGTGGATCTTAAAAACGTCTACTCAAGTGGCTACAACGGCTTGCCGACGCAGGCAGTGGATCTTAAAAACGTCTACTCAAGTGGCTACAACGGCTTGCCGACACAGGCAGTGGATCTTAAAAACGTCTACTCAAGTGGCTACAACGGGTTGCCGACGCAGGCAGTGGATCTTAAAAACGTCTACTCAAGTGGCTACAACGGCTTGCCGACGCAGGCAGTGGATCTTAAAAACGTCTACTCAAGTGGCTACAACGGGTTGCCGACGCAGGCAGTGGATCTTAAAAACGTCTACTCAAGTGGCTACAACGGCTTGCCGACGCAGGCAGTGGATCTTAAAAACGTCTACTCAAGTGGCTACAACGGGTTGCCGACGCAGGCAGTGGATCTTAAAAACGTCTACTCAAGTGGCTACAACGGGTTGCCGACGCAGGCAGTGGAGTGGATCTTAAAAACGTCTACTCAAGTGGCTACAACGGGTTGCCGACGCAGGCAGTGGATCTTAAAAACGTCTACTCAAGTGGCTACAACGGGTTGCCGACGCAGGCAGTGGATCTTAAAAACGTCTACTCAAGTGGCTACAACGGCTTGCCGACGCAGGCAGTGGATCTTAAAAACGTCTACTCAAGTGGCTACAACGGCTTGCCGACGCAGGCAGTGGATCTTAAAAACGTCTACTCAAGTGGCTACAACGGCTTGCCGACGCAGGCAGTGGATCTTAAAAACGTCTACTCAAGTGGCTACAACGGCTTGCCGACGCAGGCAGTGGATCTTAAAAACGTCTACTCAAGTGGCTACAACGGGTTGCCGACGCAGGCAGTGGATCCTAAAAACGTCTAATCAAGTGGCTACAACGGGTTGCCGACGCAGGCAGTGGATCTTAAAAACGTCTACTCAAGTGGCTACAACGGCTTGCCGACGCAGGCAGTGGATCTTAAAAACGTCTACTCAAGTGGCTACAACGGCTTGCCGACGCAGGCAGTGGATCTTAAAAACGTCTACTCAAGTGGCTACAACGGGTTGCCGACGCAGGCAGTGGATCTTAAAAACGTCTACTCAAGTGACTACAACGGGTTGCCGACGCAGGCAGTGGATCTTAAAAACGTCTACTCAAGTGGCTACAACGGGTTGCCGACGCAGGCAGTGGATCTTAAAAACGTCTACTCAAGTGGCTACAACGGGTTGCCGACGCAGGCAGTGGATCTTAAAAACGTCTACTCAAGTGGATACAACGGGTTGCCGACGCAGGCAGTGGATCTTAAAAACGTCTACTCAAGTGGCTACAACGGGTTGCCGACGCAGGCAGTGGATCTTAAAAACGTCTACTCAAGTGGCTACAACGGGTTGCCGACGCAGGCAGTGGATCCTGTATTTTAGGCAGCGGACCCTCTATTCTAGGTAGTGGACTCTCTATTTCTGTTCAGCAGTTTAAATATTGCCCCTAGAAACCTTGAAATCACAATTTCAAAAATTTATCCCTAAGGACTCATTTTTATGGTCACGTGACCTGTCCCCCCGTTACCAATGTGGGAGATGCACTTACTCAAGGGGGGGAACCTTCCACCAAAGTTTGGTCCATTCATAAAATAATACTTCAAAAAAATCGATGATAACAACCCAATAACAACAACAAAACAAAAAAGCCACGACAATAAGCATACATACCGATTGATAATAACAGACATGACAGATATACAATAGGGTCACCTTTGCTTCGCAATTGGTCGGCAGCCCAACAACCCGACTTACAAGCTAATATTTACGACACCAGTAAAAAATTCATTATCGCTAGATTGAAGTATGTATTTACTATATTGTTCAAATAAGTTTGTTAAGAAAACTCGAGTTGACTTAAACTTTCACTCATATTCAAATTTTTTAAAGTTTACTCCAAACTCTGAGAAAAAGTGACCTTACTCGAAATGTCAAAAATTTTGTGACAAAAAATGACATTTTATTTGAGTATAGTAAAAGTCACTAAAAAGACTGGGGCATAAAAAGTGCTCTAAAACTTTTATATTTAAGTAATTCTGAACTATTTCAAAAAATAGCACCCAGACAAATTTCCAATCAGCCGAATTTCCATCAATCTCAATTGTTAGGTTTTTAATATAAAATAGCTTAATTTCAAAGAATTTGAAAGAACAAAAACGCCAATCAAGAGTGCGGGAAACGTACTAGGGGATTTGAATATAAAACCTCACGACAGAATCTACCGCGTACGATAACAGACCTAAGAATATTAAAATTTTCCTAGAATTATGAAAAACAGTAGGGAACAAATAGCCAATATTTACTTACACGTTTAGGCTTAAACTCATTTAGTTAATAACATAGTACTAGGTACATAGATACTTCAACGTAATTTAGTGAAACTTGGCTTGATACCTATAAGACATCGGTAATACCTGTCGAATAGACACATATACGTAGAGACAAAAACATTCTGCTCTGTTTTTAGTCAAATGAATTTAACAGTAACCCAAAACTTACGCTCCCAATTCATGTTTGCTAACGAGTAAAAACTAGGGTTGGGAAATTTCCGGAAATTTTCTTCGGCCGGAAATTTCCGGAAAGACGGAAATTTAACTTTTGAGGAAATTTCCAGAAATTTGCGAAAATTTCCGAAAATTTCTGAAAATTTTCAAAAAATTAAAATGTTTTTAAAAAGTACTCAAATTTTTTTGATAATGTGCTCAATGCTTTGTGATTATGTAGACACTAAGACAGAGCAAAAGTAAGTTAGTTTTGTACTCAATTTTATTTAACTTAATTTAATTAATCTAAAGCTTTAATTAAATTAGTTAAATAGACTTAAAAACTGAACAGAACACTCAACAAAACATTTTAATCAAGCTATCCACATAAAGCTTAAGCAAACACACACGTCCTTCTAGTTTCTGTGAACGCTCACTTTTTCAAATCACAATATCAGTGACTAACTGACCAAGTATTTGGTGTATACTGCTTCCTAAGCCTAAGTCTAAGCCCAAGACTAAGCTTGAGCTTATGCCTAAGCCTGAGCCCAAATCTTAGTCCCAGAAAAAAACCATCCACCAATCACTGAAGAGATGTGTTTAAGATAGTGAGCGTTCTCGGGATATTTCTCAGCCTTTTCCTTATAGCAGTTTTTTGTGCAACAAGAAACATAGCAATTACCAACTAATTCAAGTGATCCAGAAGTCAGATACCTATAAGCAGTTAGCTAAGCCAGCGCACGGCACACTAGAATTCTTCCTCGGACAAGTCATCACATTTCTCTTCCCTATTATGCGCTTGGTTGGCTTGCTTGCAAATTGCACTGCTTTATGGGATTAATTAAATCAAAATTTTAAAATTGTGTAAATTATATAAAATTGCCATTATAAAATTATGCTTTTAAAAATAATTATAAATATTTAATTTTATTTAAAAATTATTGAATAAATCCAATATATGCCGGAAATTTCCAAAAGCTTCCGGAAATTTCCGGAAATTTCTGAAAATCTTTGAGCAGGAAATTTCCAGAAATTTCCGGAAATTTCCGGAAAGATTGCTTCGGAAATTTCCGGAAATTTCCAGAAATTTCCAGAAATTTCCGGAAATTTTTCGACCACTCACAACCCTAGTAAAAACTAATAACAAGCTCTTCTCCTGAGTGAGAAGTTGTTATTGTGAGGATTGAGTGTCAATATTCCAGAGGAAATATAAAACGCGGCCATTATTTATAAATAAAATGATTGTTCAACTCCAATTTCAGAAGACATTTATTGCTGAGTAGTGAGTAGCTCCAAAGCTTTACTGGTAAATTATACAAAATTTAAAACTACTTGATTAAACATTCTAAATAGCATAATTGATTATTAAAAAATTAAGCCTTACCGAGTTTTGAACTCGGGTCACTGGATTGAGAGTCCAGAGTGTTCACCACTACACCATAAGGCCATGAGAACAGTCTGTTAACTGTGATTAATGTACGTTTTGATGCCGCACTAAATGACCAATTAAAAAAATCATTAGCAAAATATGAATGTTGTGAGGCAAGGGTTGTATTACTGGAGCCACAAATCAATATTGAAGCTCAGCCTCAGACATCTCAATTTTACCTGTAATTTTCAACTGGCGCACTGTACACCTTGCTAGGTGTAGTGAGTTGGATAGTTTTCGGCGATTTGTAACTGTCAGTCCAATTAGCTCAGGTAGTAGAGCAACGGACTGGGAAACGAAAGGTTAGTGGTTCGATTCCACTCAGGCCGTAAATTTTGTCTTTCTTCGACAGTTTTAGAACATCGTCTGTGATCCTTCCGAAACTAAAGCGCAAGATCGACCTACCTGCCCTTCCAGTGTTATTTAACACTGGAAATTCGACCTACCGATTTAACATAGAAACCTGAGATTCTGAATATAGTAATACGCGGCTATAGTAAAGAAACAAGTTCTTCTGCTGAGTAAGAACTGGTTAAATTGCGAGGCCTGAATGTCAATATTCCAGAGGAAATATTAAACGCGGCCAGTATTTGCAGATAAAATGATTTGTAAATCTAAATTTTTGTACACATTTACTGCTGAGCTGCTTCAAATCGGTTATGGTAAACTATCACCACTTTTTAGAGTCAGAAACACCCAAAAAAACTTACAAATGAAAATTTGAAAAAATTAAGAATCACCAAGACTTAAACTCGGATCACTTTATCAAAGTCCAGAGTGCTATAAACCACTGCGCCATGATGCCGGGAAGTGCTGGTGCTGAGTTATGAGTAAGAATAATTTCAGTACCCAATTCAGTCTGGGTTTTAGCGTCTAATTTTACAAAAAAAGTTAGCTTTTGATTCAATGTTATGGGTGCTAGTACCATTTAAACTCCAAATGAGCTATAATTTTAGTCCACACAGTTAAAAAAAGTTATCAAGTTTGTCGATTTGTCAAATAAGTTGAGATAATTGCAAAAATAGACTAAATTTTCTGAAAAAGTACCTATGACGTTACATTAATTTGTGTATCGGCAAAAGTTCAATCGATCAAAAAATTAAAAAAATACACCCGTTCAGGATTCGATCCTGGGATCTCTCGCACCCGAAGCCCCCATTATACCACTGGACCACCAACTCACATGGTGTGATAATGCAAAACGTTATATCATTTGCATGATCAGCGCATCGCTGCAAGCAATCGGCTCGGGAATGTGTATAAAACTATGAATGTGTGTGTACCTGTATGGTGCATCTGCGTGTCTTGCATCGTAATTTTGTTATCATAAAAAACAGTCAGAGCAAGAATTGAATGAGTCATTTCTATCACCATGAACCTTTGTGATAATAACAACAATCTTGGAGGAATTATCTGCAAGCCCGGGTGGCTCAGATAGTAGTGCGCTGCGCATCTACTGAGCATCTGATTTCCAATCAGAAGATTGGTGGTTCGAATCCACTCCGGTGCTGACTGTTTTGCTTTATATCATTCTTCGCTTACAGTCTTTCGACTTGCATTTCTTTACTTGCAAGATTCGACCTACCTGCCATTATAGTGTAATTTAACGTAGAGAAATAGACCTACCCAAAATTACATAGGAAAGGGAGAATCTGAATATAGTATATACGCGGCCCCTGAGGGGGTCGCGTAATAAAGAATAACAAAGAAACACAAAAACTAATACAATGGGTCGACTACAAGTCCTTTAATTGCAGTGGTCGACAACCCGATTAATTACGCAAATTTAATCCACTATGTTCAAGTGTTTAAACCAAAATGGCCAAAAAATTTCAAAACGTCAGATCCGTGTCGTAACTCTCAAGAGCCAATTCCTAAAATGGATAGAACGGATTAGATTAAAAGTTGTTTTGCCAATAACTCATGACAACGTTTATGAATTGATTTAAAGTTTGCGATAGCAATTATTTGTTGCCCCTCCCGTTTGTACACAAAATTTTATAAGTCTACCTCGACATCGAGATCAGTTACTAGGCAAATAAATTTCAATCTAATCCGTTTAATCCATTTTAGGAATTGGCCCTAAGAGAGCATGAGTTGTCCCAAGTGTAGTGTCCCACATGGCCACATGGCCAATGGGGGTGGGCAAAATATTGGCCAAGGTGGCTTTAGCTACCTTTTTGGCTTTGGTTTATTATTTTGTATTTTTGGCCTCATGTTGAACTCATGCCTCATGCAGCTTAACACCTTTTGTGAATCCAGACCGATGTTTCAAAAGGTAATTTCATTTAATTTTTTGCAAGCACTGTCTTCACCACTTTTCACTAAAAAATAAGACCATAGTGCTGGGAAAACAGAAAGAAGATCTGGGCTAGAAAGTTTTACAGCTCCTTCAAAGTCGTGTGAAATGTTGGTGCATTATTCATGTAGCTGGCTTTTCAATAAATAAATTGTACTCGTATATTGAAATTATGAAAGGTTGGATTAAAGATTAACGGGAAAGAGAAAATGCTTTTCACTATTGAATCAAACTTCAATATAGCTCTGTTTCCGCATGGGATATTGATTGATTTAAATTTCGATCACTTGATTCCCACTAGATAAATAAGGACTGCCGGCTATGCGGAAACAGCGTTCTCAGAGTAATGTAAGCTAAGTTCCGACTGCCAAAATATGAAATAAATAACGTAGTAATTAAGTTTTTCATTCAAATTTGCAAAATGACGCCTTATTCCAAAAATACGGGCATAAAGCTACTTTTCTGTGTTTAGTCAATTTTGCGTAATGAACTAAATTTAGTTTATTTTAGGAAGCAAAGGCAAATAGCCAATCCATGGTAGCCAAAAATACGCCCTGCTTTCGAGCCTGAGGCGGATTGGCTCATTCCAACTGACAAATACATAAGTACTTCACCCTTCACAAATACCTATACAAACATTACAAAATATGTTTTTGTCTAGTGCTTTTTACCTCTTTACCTCATTAAGTGATTAAAAAAGTGCATGCTTGCGGCTGCATAAACGACACCCATGAAAAAACTTGAAGTTGCAGTATCTGTCAAATTAGGTCAAATAGGTTCATGAGAACTTGGTGCAAGTTGGAATCGAAAACGGAAATTTTATCAAGTCACAAAAGAAAGAGACGTTGGATTCAAGTAATGGCTTTAAAAAGATGCCATCAGGCTAAGCCAAAAAGTTCCTGGTCTGTGTTTCATAATAAATAATCTTTAGGTGTGTATGTTATGTAGGAATGTAGGTAACTATGCTGTAGCTACATATTATTATACATATGTATGTATATTAGGTATGAAACGCGTATTGAACCTGATTATGATGTTTGTCATGAACTTTAATACAGATTGCAGAATTCAAACTTTTTTTAAAACTTAGACTCAACAAAGTATGCCTTTCTAATCGAAACTGCACAGGTATAAAACTTACACAGCTTGTAACAAACCTTACGTTACATTTTTCGACGTAAACGGTTGAATAAGTTACCCAGGAGTTTTCTACAAACAAGCCCAATCTGCGGCAACACCTTCAGTAAGTAGTATGCAACACTTTCAAGTAAGCTGACCAGTGGGTCAGCTAAAACCTGTTGTGCAGCAATTATTTTACTTCAAATTGTGTAATATAAAAGATTGGCGTAGTGTTTCTTTCAGCAAACTGTGTATGCAAAATACTGAAGGTGTTTTTTTCCGTACAACAAATTGTGTAAAAACAAGCTAGAAGCCTCTCAAACGAAAAAATGATGTACATATTATAACATTATTTTAATTCAAAAGTCATGAGTTGCGTCTTTCGATTAAGAAGATTAGTAAATCAATTTCAGTCTGCAGGTATCTTTTAAAGGAAAAAATAAAACGATATTAATAAAACGCAGCGGTCAAATTTGGAAAAAGCATCGCGTTCATAGGCTAAGGCCAACATGAAATGCCTTGAACAACTAACGAAAAGTGAAATCCTTAAGATGCATATTTATTCCTAGTTTCTGGAAAAATAAATATGAAGCAAAAGACAAACTTATTTAAAACTGCAAGTTTAGAATAAGTTTAAAAAAGCTGCTGAAACCCGGGATCGAACCAGCCTTTAGATCTCCAGTCTAACGCACTCCCAACTGTGCTATTTCGGCTTGCTAATAATCGTAAAAGTCAACAATATGACAACTGGTGCTCTAATACGCTTTACTTTTGACACGGTTCCTAAAGCACTGAACACTCTAACCAAAACGGACCTACAATTGACACGCATGTGTTATGTCTAATTACATAATGTATATACATAACATATTCCAAATCCGAAAAAAGTTTCATTTTTGCGCGGCCGCCTCAGCGGCCGTGCATACTAATTTCAGTCAATGCACTGAAACTGAAAATGCATGTAAATCATGCTCAGTTTCAGTGCGTCCCTGAAGCCTGCTGGAATGACCAGCTGTGACTTGTGTGCGACTCGCAGCGCGTACGTTGTGTGGATGTGTGTGCGTGTCTCTGCATAACAAACGACAATGACAGACTTAAAATCGATAATTTGCAAACATCGATTCTTTTGAATCACTTTCAAGGCAGTTATTCCCGTGTTGCTCTTAACAAAACATTTAGTTACGATTATAATCGAATCATTCAACGGAGCTGTGGCCTAACGGTTAAGGCTTGTGACCGCGAAACACAGGTTAGGAGGTTCGATTCCCATCAGCTCTGAAATATTTGCAATTTTTTCTGACATCGAAAGTAGGATAATGTTTTTAGTCTGTGTTTCTTTGCCTGATATAAAAATCAAATGTTATAGCATTCTAAATCACCGGTTAATTCTTAAATTGTATGTACTTACACATACGTAAAACGTAATCGTCTAACAGATTTTCAGACTCATTCAGACTCGATTGAAAATGAAAAACTAAATAGTAGGTACTGACAAAAATTTATGGTGCGTGCCGCGCCTAATTTTACCGATACGGTAAAAGAATACTTTGTTGCAGTCACGTCGTATTATGTGCCCTCGTCAACAGAAGTGCTTGTTTTATAATCATTTTACAATTTGATAACTTAAAAAATATCTGCGCCTTAAACCCTGTTACTATAAAAAATACAGAAAATAAGGCACTGTTTAACTTTTTGTGAAGTTGTGTTTCGTTAAATGCAAAAATTCAAGCTTAACAATCAATTTTCGACTCAGCAAGAGGGGTGTCGGAGTGTTTTAATTTTCCCGAAAGTCCCTCGAGGCTGAGGTGCTCGGAGTTTATGAACTTTTCTGGAAACAGTCGTAATTATTTTTTACACAATTGTCGAAGCCAAAGCAGGCGTTGTACATATATGCTGCTATGTTTATTCGCTAGAAAGTGAGTTTACAACTGAGAAAGTCAAAGTTATAGTAGCGACTCGTAGAACTTGTAAAAAATGTTGTCTCAAGGGGTTGGGTTGGGTTTGCATCCAACGATACAGTTTGATACAGATAGCCTGATGTTAAATAATTCATTAAAAGATCGTATTAGCCAATTGACCACCAGTTAGGGTTACTTGTAGGGTTTGCTTTGATGCGACGTATTTTTAATTGATTCTATTTGTTTTGATGTGGCCACTCTCAAAAACCAAATGTTGGATTCGATTTGATTCGGCCCGTTAAAAAATCGGTCGATTTGATTTGACGCATAAAAAATCAAAACTGCATCAAAACTAGTTTAGATTTAATGCAGTTTCCACATCAAAACAACCCTAGTTATCTGTAGCATGGCTGCAAGTGCATTCAGAGGTGTGTATGCAAGATGCGCTGGAAAGCTCACAGTGGATCGTGCAAAGTTATGCACGTAAACATATATGCAAAATTACAAAACTAAGAACAAGCCAGCTTGATTCTAGCTAGGCATGGGCAGGTTTAAACGGTTTGAACTGTTTAACGTTTACGGGTTCAAAAAATGCTGTTGTTGTTGTGTTCAAAAATGTTTTCGAACCGTTTAACGTTTAGTCCGTTTAAACGTTTGAACGCGTTTAAACGTTTAAGGTGGTAGTTTCGTACGTGCAGCTTTTTTTGATGAGCTGTTACTCGGTGGTCTTAGAAGCTATTTATTAGCGTTTGTTTGCATTTTAATGACCAAAAATGGTACTGTAAGCTCATGTATTTGTTTTGTTGACAATTTTGACAGTTTATCCAAAAGACGCTGTGAAAATTCTCAAATTTTGCATTTTTTCATGTTTTTGCTCTATGTTTGATTATGGAAAGAATATGCCTTGATGAAGTTTAATTCCAATTTAGTCTAAATTCACTAGTAGGTGTCTCAATACATGCATAGTTTCATTTGGATAAGTTTTCAAATTGCTTCTGTACTTTAAATCTAAGCTTCAAAACAGAACTTTTTGGAATTTCGTAAAACTTTATGGCTTGAGAAAACAAAAAGTACAATGCCTATCAATAATTGCAAAAAAAGAAATCTAGACATTTCAGGTTTCTTCATTTTGGTTAAATATTATGAATATAGACTGCACACATAATCAGCAAATTGACACTTTGGAGTACATGACGTATCTGTTAGTATATGAACTGGTATGCGTTGCCATGGCAACCATGGCAATAAATTCCACCACCATAGTCTAAAGTGACCTGTTGTCTTCCAATATGACCGTTAATACATTCAAACGACAATACGGAAGCTAGGTAAAACGAATATAAAATATCACGTCTTGTCACGTTTTTTCGAGCGTTTTTTGTCAAAAATGGGGGTGATATACTTCAGAGCTCAGAACCCTGGTTATATAACAGTTGGTAAGGAACCGTGTCAAAAATAATCCAATTTTTAATCGTGTACACGATTTACTTACACAATTAAATTTCGTGTATTTTTCAAAGTTAAATCGTGTAACGCTATAAAAATTCGTGTAGAAATCGTGTAACCATTATGTAAACACAATTTTTATAAAAATAGTTCAAGTAAATCTTAATAAACTGCTATATTACACAACTATGCAGCTAGACTGAATTATAGATTGACGGAATTTATAAAAGTACTAATATGCATATACAATCGGTAACAAGGCTACTTTAGTGTAGTCTAAAGTCTTTTAAGAAAATAGTATATACTGCGTCAAGTCTGAAGATTGCCGATTAAATTGCTAAATTTAGGTATTGTTCAAACGCTAAAGCTGTGAGCTTAAGCTTCAGTGTGGTCAAGTAATAAATTGTGTACATCGCTTACATATGCATGCACATATGCCAAAGACAAGCCCCGAAAAAGAAAGTCTAGATGTTAGGTTAACACATATATCGATGGCTCAGAAGCAAAAAGTTGACTCTCCACTTTTTGACGGTAGTGGACTTAAGATGTACAAAATGTGCGTCTTGGCTCAGGCTACATTGTGTCAAAAGATTGGGTCTCCAAACACAATATTCAAGGCTGTACGCTAATAGTTACATAATGTTCTCTGTCCTGACCCGCTATTTTGTCACGCGCCAAAATATGCAGTCTCCATTAGATGACTTTTTGCCTCCAAAATAATAGGAAAAAGTGGATATGGAGAGTGAACCTGAACAATAGTCAATATGGAGAGTGTACTTATGGTCACATAGTTACATAGTACTTGGCTACTTTATATTGCTGGTATCGGCACGTAACGTCAATAACAATTTATACACATATTCCCCTGTGCTGAAAACCTCCTTTCCTTTACCTAAAAAATGTTTATTTCAATAGCCCATGACTAGAACGATGTTAATCATTTGTCTCCCAGAAGTAGTTATTTTGAGAATTTAGAATTCTTTATCAAATTTTCACTACAGTATGTGTGTCTAGCAGTCGAGGACATGACGAAATAAGGAAATTGAAGGATGGGGAAGCCCCAAAGTTCATTTCTTCTAGGGGAGCGGGGATCCCAGCCACAGGGAAAAGGGCATCCCCAAACTATGTAAACTGCGTGCAGGAGTGAACTAGAAACATGCAAAACATTACATATTGCAATATTTCAACCATTTTTGGACACTGCAGGCAATCTATGGATTTGAACCGTAGAATTTTATTTGAAACCACTTAAGGTGGTAGTTCCAGAATCGCAGTTTTTTTACGTGAGGCTTTTTTCAAAGCTATTTTTTAGAACAAGTAAAGCAGGAATAAAATGGCTGCAAATTTTCGAAACAAGACTCAAAACTGTCTACTATCACGTTTTGATCACTGATAAATCCAAAGTTAAGACTAGCTACTCCACTGGCTTACAGTTTAGTAAGCCAATGTGGTAGCTAGTCTTAACCATGGTATTTTACACCAAATAAAAAATGCTCTGGGTGTTTTTTGGTGTAGTTTAAGAAAATCATAGTCTCTTTACTCATAGTGTACAGATCTGTCAGGAAAACGTGTCACTGCGATTATGGAACTACCACCTTAAGTCTTTTACATAATGCGTCGAAAAGTCTACTTAGAATTTCTACTTAGAATGATAAACGCAATTCTGTCAGTCGATATCGACACAAGAGCATACAGCACCCAGCGTCATAGGTTGATAATTCTGTTGGGTACTGTATGTGGGCGGCAGGAGCAAATTTTCCGCCTGTTTCTCCTTCGTGAACCATCAGTGTTGCTTTGTGAGCCACCGATTTGAGGTGAATCCTCAGATTTTATCTTTTACAAGGACTTGCAAACATCGAAGAACTACAACTGACTGTATGTTTCCTGGATAGAAAAGCAAACTGATAAAAATGCTTTTGATGCTAACAGTTACGTAGACATCTAAGCTGAAGCCAAAGCGACTTATCAGAGAGGAGGGCCTCGCAGTGAGGATGTTTTGTAGGAAATAAAACGTGAAATTTAACAAAGCATTTTCGAGCAGCAAAGCCACTTTAGGGGTAGTGTTCATACGCAGCATGTACCAATACTACACCCATTGTCTAAGCGTATTGGCTTCTTATAGTTGCAGTGAAGTCAGTAAATCATTATGGTACTACTGCTTCTCTCATTTTGCTTATATTTAGAATAAAAATTACTATGTATGAAAGAAACTTTTAGTTAACAGTACTTTTTGCCCCTAACTAGAATGCATCAAGCACGACCACCTGTTCGGAGGAAAAAAGTCAACTCTCCCTTTATCACGTGACAGCACGCTGTCACGTTACCGCACCTCTAGGGTGACTATTGCAAATTAAAGAGTGGGCACCAAGCAACATTTCGGATACACACTACTAAGCCGTAAATAGCATCTATTAGACAGTAGCTTTAACAGAATACTTAAAACGCCCATAACTCGAAAGTACAAAAAGTGGAGAGTGAACTTTTTGGAAATGGGCCATCGATATGTGCGCATAGCCAACATATGATAGGGAAAATTATAAAATAAGAAATTCGTGTAGGAATCGTGTAAACTGGTCGAATATCGTGTAAAATTTATCAACAACTCGTGTAAGAATAATCGTGTACACGAATTTATTTTTGACACGGTTCCTAACATGAGTTTTGACACAATACTGTAGTACAACTTTATCTAGTTTGGTGCCGAGTTTTGAAGATATACGTAGCTTAAATTTTACATCACATCATTTTAAAATGAAAATCTGAGGTAAATTCAGAAAGTGTCAATTTCCTGAAAACAGTTGCAGTTAAATTTGCGTTTTAACGTTCCAAACTGATCTTAAGTAAATATCTAGATTCTTTTTTTTTAATTTAGTGAAAATCAATACTGTTTTTGAGAAAAAGTTAGTTAAAAATTATGAAATATTGTAAAAATAGCCAAAAAATGTCAAAAACACTACTTTTTTTATTATAACTATAGCGTAACTGATTATAAAGAACCTATAATTTGCCCATGTGTTTGCCTAAAAGTGCCTCATATCAAGAGTACATAATAGCTTCTCACTTTATATAGAAGAAGAGCGAGACACTCTCCAGCCTGCCTGTGTTCTAGCAAAGGCAGATGCGCTGGTCGTTTTCAGGCTACATGTTGACATTCTACGCAACATGTGACTGGCCAATCATCGCGTAGATTCCCTGCGTAACACACTTTAGTATATAATCGCTGATGCGTTGATAAGCATTAAGATAGGGATAAAAGCTTAATAACTCATTATTTATTCATAGTCTGCTTGCAAAAACATTAAAAAAGGTTTGCAAATACGTCTAGGGACATTTTGGCAAACTTTCAGCGAAATTGATTGAGAAAATTTTTAGATATAAACTTTTCTGAATTTCTTCAAAGTTTCTCAATCAATTTCGCTGAAAGTTTGCCAAAATATCCCCAAAAGTATTTGCAAACCTTTTTTAATGTTTTTACAAGCAGACTATGAATAAATAATGAAATATTAACCTTTATCCCTATCCCGTTTTATGATTGGAGCACGTGCACAGGCGTCTGCCAATCAGAGAATAGAAGCTCGCTTCTGATTGGCCAGTCAAATGTTGCATAGAATGTCAACATGTAGCCTGAAAACGACCAGCGCATCTGCCTGTGCTAGAACACAGGCAGGCTGGAGAGTGTCTCACTCTTCTTCTATATAGAGTGAGACGCTATTATGTACTCTTGCTCATAATATGTGTGCCAAATTTCATAAAGTTAGTTGTTGGTTTGGAGCGAATCGCGACAAAAACTGCACATACAAAACTACCACCTTAAACGTTTAAGGTGGTAGTTTCGTATATGCAGTTTTTGTCGCCATTCGCTCGAACCAACAGCTAACTTTGTGAAATTTGACACACGTATGAGGCACTTATAGGCCAACGTATGGGCATATTATAGGCTTTTTATAATCAGTTACACTATAGTTATAACGAAAAACCTAGGGTGGATTTCACAAAGGTGGTTTTACTAATCCATGGTTTTACGTACGTTTTTATTTGATTTGCACATTAATTTCATTACGAAATATCGTCTGATTCGTTACGAATTTCGTAGATTTTCTCAAACCATGGTTTTAGCGCAGTTGAAATTTGAAACCTGCTGCACAGCAGGTTTCTGTTTTGCCGAATTTTCAGCTGAGCTAAAACCATGGTTTAAGAAAATCTACGAAATTCGTAACGAATCATGCTATATTTCGTAATTAAATTATGTGCAAATCATATAAAAACGTACGTAAAACCATGGTTTAGTAAAACCACCTTTGTGAAATCCACCCAGTGTTTGTGACATTTTTTGGCTATTTTTACGCGGCGGCCTCAGCTGTATATAACAGCCTCGGTATATACAGCTTTTTTTGATGAGCTGTTACTCGGTTGCTTTAGAAGGTATTTATAAGCTATTTTTTTCATTTCACAGACAAAGGGCCAATTCCTAAAACGGATTAAACGGATTAGATTAAAATTTGTTTTGCCAATAACTCATGACAACGTTTATGAATTTATACAAAATTTGCGATAGCAATTATTTATCGCACCTCCCGCTTGTGTACAAAATTTTTAAAGTCTACCTCAACATCGAGATAAGTTATTAAGCAAACAAATTTTAATCTAATCCGTTTAATCCGTTTTAGGAATTGGCCCTTTGTCTGTGAAATGAAAAAAATAGCTTATAAATACCTTCTAAAGCAACCGAGTAACAGCTCATCAAAAAAAGCTGTATATACCAAAAAAAAACTACCACCTTAAATATTTAACCGCGTTTAAACGTTTAAATATTTAAACGTTTAAACGCGGTCAAACGTTTAAACGTTTAAACGTTTAAACACTTCCATGTATAATCGTTTAAACGTTTTATACGTGTTTAAACGTTACTTGTTTAACCGTTTAAATGTTTAAAGGCCTTTAAACGCTCAGTTGATTGACCGTTTAAACATTTAAACGCGTTTAAACGCTCCCGTGTTCAACCGTTTAAACGTTTAAACGGGGTTAAACGTTTAAACGTTTAAACGCGGATAAACGTTTAAACGTTTAAACGTTTAAACGCGTGTTTAAACGTTTAAACGGTCAAAAAACGTTTACAACCGAAAAGCGCGTTTAAACGTTTAAACGCGTTTTCTCATCTGTAAACGCGAGCGTTTAAACGGTTACAGATTTTTGTAAACGTGCCCATGCCTAATTCTAACTGTTTGACTAAACCTAAGCCTAAATTTGGGAATTTGGGAACATGTGGATAGCCTGGCGAGAAGGAAAGCCAAATCCCAGTGGAAAACACGAGTGCTTTGCAGGAGCGCTTTCCAAGCAGAGTTGCATACGAAATACGAATCTCTGAATTTCAGTGCTGGCCATAATACAACAGACTTATCACATAGCCTTAGCACGTAAAACAGAAAAAGCATAGGCAGCGGTAGGATTCGAACCCACGCATATCTGACTTCTTTTTTTAAGCCAGCGCCATGGACCACTCGGCTACGTTACCGTGAACTACATTGTAATATAACATCTACCGGTGTGTATAAAATGCCTAAGCCTACCTAAATCACAGATACAACAACCTTTTAGACTTTAAGTAGTACGTACGTTCTTTGCAAGAATAAGAGTCATGGGGAAGAGAACGGGGTGGGGTCCCTCTGAAATCAAGGCGTAAAGAGGCTATTTCGGCCGGATCGGCCTTCCGGCCGATTAGCTAGAATAGGAAAGAGTGTCATACTCTTCCCTATTACGTACTTTTGGCATCAGTACTTGGGTGGGTATTGTCAAATTATCAGTGATTAGCCGCCGTGGTCTAGTGGTTACGTCCGGCTAAAGATTTTGGTTGCTTGGACGCATTGGTTTGATTATCTTCCTTCATTGTATGGTTTTTTCTTTCTTAATTTCTGGTCAGCGTGCGACAAATCTTTGAGTGCACGCTAAGTCGAATTTCAATGCGTTTCATTTTCTTGAGTCGATGCTTAACGTGTGTTTAGAGAGTGCAACAAATGTCTGTGTGTTCTCCTGGAACTTGGGCTCTTAAAGGACCAAAAAATACCTAGGTATCCGAGATTTGTAGCATGGCTATTACGTAGAGGCAATGTGACAATGGGTTTGACAGAGCAAAACAAACGCAATGCAAGAGAATGTTATACATCTGCTTAGTAACTGTGGTCAATAATACCAAAACATTCGATTAACGCACGATTTTGACAGAATGAAAACTCATTCACTTACTTTTGAACTATGTAATCTGAAAGTTTAAACAACTCTGAGCTCTGTAACAGCGACGTTCGAATTACCACATTAAGTCAGTGTATGTGTCAACTCATAAAAGATGAGTGGCTCCAAACATTGACTCAAAAACAGAAAATATATAGTGTTATGTAGTCTGAAATTGACACATGTGAAACCAGTGCAAATGAATTATCACAATAGCTCAATAAAATCTTGTGTACTAGAGGCCGCCAGCTTAAATACACAATCTCTACAAATCGATTTCTTGATTTTACACCCTATGTATAGTGTTGCTAAAAAACAACAGGTCAAATAAATAGGTAACCAAAAAGTGGTACGTATGTACCTGCCTGACTGTCTTTTTGCTAATTAATAATAATCCGAGTTCGATTACTCCAAAATTCGATAAGAAACTGAGATTTTGAATACCTAAAGTATTCACGTAAACACGCGGCCCCTGACGGAATTTTGACATCATCATAAAATATCACACGGATTCATTAAATTCAAAGAAGATCTTGTTAACACAATTTTGCAACCATTTTGATTTATAGTCCGCTGTATCACTACAATTCGTGCATATTGTTTAGGATTATAAATTTCACCTTATTTCTGTATTCTTATTGATTCTAATTTTATCCGTTAAATCCGGTCGCATTATGTTTTCGTTTTATGAATCGGTTTCAGAATCTAGACTCAAATGTCAAAAACCAATGATCCTTTTTTTCAATTTAGAGTAATTTAGTTTTTTAAATCTCTGACTTCAACTACTCTATAATTTCATCAAAAGCCAACACGTTGGGATGAAAAAATGTAATTTCAGTTGTCAAGCAGAGAAAATAAATTAACTTCTAACCCAATAGTAAAACCGCATTCCAAAGAATTACGCCACAAATTCATACTCTGAGGCAAAATGTGAAAGTTATGCATTCAAGGACAGATAAGACCAATTTTAATGACTTTTGCGAAATATTTATCACTGCGTAGCTTAATTTGACTAATTAGCTATTAAATGCTACAAGTTGCGGAATTTATTACACTGTTCAGTTTTTACTCTGGTATTAGGCGGTGCCCCGGGGGAGTCATATTGCAAGGAAAAAATACGTAAACCTGAATTATGAGCTCATTATTGCAAGAAAACAGAAAAAACCCAGGCTTGCAAGTCAGAAAAGGACGTGCCACAGTGTTGCTTGGCGCAATAATCAACACTAAGATGACTGGTCTTTTTATTCACCCTTCCTGCGTTTTGCACGGGTTATCGCTAAGCGTCGTCATTGTACGGGTGTTGGTCTACAGTACCGATAAGAATTACCTAATAACAGTACCTACGTCTAATAACAGCTACCGTCAGCGTCACTAATCTAAGTGCTGCGTCACTAACTGCAGTCAATGCAGTGGCGTCACAAGTTCACTAACTTGAAAACATTTGTCAGCATTTTTTATCTAAATTTAGTGACTCCAATCCGAAGCCATGGCATTCTCCGGTATCAGTATCACGCTCACGGTAGTCTTGAACCAGTTTTTGCTCGTTACTGCTGCATTACGTACGTATATGGAGTATGGACCAAGCTTGGCTTTATGACTAGGCGTGGGCACGTTTACAAAAATCTGTAAACGTTTAAATGAGAAAACGCGTTTAAACGTTTAAACGCGTTTTCCGGTTGTAAACGTTTTTTTACCGTTTAAACGTTTAAACGTAACCAAGTAAGCTTAAACGTTTAAACGGTTGAACAAGTAAGCGTTTAAACGCGTATAAAACGTTTAAACGACTATACATGTAAGCGCTTAAACGTTAAACGTGTAAACGTTTAACCGCGTTTAAACGTTTAAACGTTTAAACTTAAACGTTTAAACGTTTAAAATCGCGTTTTTTGAACCCGTTAACGTTCAAACGTTTCCAAACAGTTTAAACGTTTAAACGCGTTTAAATGGTTCAAACCGTTTAAACGTGCCCATGCCTATTTATGACTACCCAATGTGAGACTCTGCAAGACGCGGACTATGTCTGCAAAAGTCCGTTTTCCCTTTGATGAAAGTCGACAAAAAATTTCCAATTGGTTCTGTGACGACAATAATGACTGGAGTCACTGACCGTAACTGAACTGTAACTATTGTAACCACGACCGTAAGTGTAATTACTACGACCACAACCGTAACTGTAGCTACTACAACTACTACTGTAACCGTAACTGCTGCAACTACTACAACTACCGTAACGGTAACTATTGCTACACTACCGTAACTGTAACTACAGCAATTAGTACCGTAACTGTAACTATTGCTACTACTACCATAGCTTACGGTAGTAGTAACTTACGGTACTAGTAGCAGCAGTTACAGTTACGGAAGTTGCCTTGTCGTAGTAGTTACGGTTACGGTAGTAGTTGAGCAGTTCCAATTACGGTAGTAGCAGCAGCAGTTACGGTAGTAATTGCAGTAGTTATGGTTGTGGTAGTGCAAAGTTATTATAGTTACGGTTACAAGAAAAGTCGGGTCTTTTCCGTCATTCCCCCACCAGCCTGGAATTTAGAAGTTACTGAGCCGATTTTAACAATTTTTGCGCCAATGGACTCCTCTTGACTTCAGCACTTCAAAAACGCAAGTTTTAAAATATTTTAAATTTTTAAAAAATTTTTAAAATTTTTAAATTTCATACAAAATGCAGATTTTTTCACTCTCTGAGATGCGGAGTGTTCTAGACACGAATTTTCGGTTTTGGAGTGCTAGAATTTAAAAAAAATTACAAAAATTTGAAAATTAAAATTTTTTTAAAAAATTTTAAAATTTTTCAAAATCAATTTTTTTGAAGTTCTGGGGTAAAGAGGAGTCCATTGGTGCAAAAATTATTTAAATCGACTCAGTAAATTCCAAATTCCGGACTGGTGGGGGAATAACGGAAAAGACCCGAAAAGGGCCGAAAAGTCAAAGCAGTTCCGTTATTCCTTGCTTTTGTGTATTTTGTTTTCGTCAAGTTTTTTGCAGTTTAAAGTTCGTGTTTCTGAGTTTTTGTACATTTGTGTTTTTCGGTTCGTACTTCGTTTTTTGTGTTCTGTATTTGCAAATTGTGCTTATATGTGTTTGATGTGTTGTGGGTGTGTTTTCGGATTAAAGTCAATGTACATCTTTTGTGTTTAGTGAGTGACTTTTTGCGTTTATCAAATCAAAATTAGTTTTTCTTTGTATCTTAGCACTCGGAACCATAGCCGTATTATAGTTTGTTGTGCAAGGTCAAATTATTGTACACAGTTTGTCAAATTGTTGACTAATTATTCATAAATATTGAAAAAATAGTCTGAATACAAGTGCATGTGTTGGGCGAGGGTACTGAAATGGGCAAATGTTTGACGTAATGAATAATTAAAATAAAAGGAAAGTTCTCGTTGCCGTCGTCGACGAAGTTTTGTCATTGTTTAAGCAAATGCGACAGCAAAAACAGAAAATGATTCGAGCTCCAGTTTCTAAATTCAAATATGTATAAATTGTTGGGGAAAGACATAATAGAGGAAAAATGTGACAGGAGTTATTAATAAACATTACAATGAAACAAACATATATTTTACAAATAAAGGGCGCAATGTAGTACGATTACAGGATAAAGCCACGTGAAGTGTGTTTTACGCTTTTGTGCCTTTGAGTATGAATTGGATGCAGCTCATCATAAAAGCACAAAAGCACTAACGCACTCTCGAAAGGAGAAGACACATTGTTTATAACAATTAAAACAACGCAAAATTTTTATGTTGAAAAGTGCGAGATCAAAAACACACAACTGAAAAGCACAAAAGCACAAGGATGGACACAATTTTTGGACATAAACAGAGAAGCTCACAGCAATGCATGAAGTCACAGTGCCCTATATAGATCATACAATCGAAGTGACCTGACAATCATGCTTGTAATTTCTATGCTGCCCACAGGGGTGGACGCTGGTCGTGGGTACTAGGGCAAAAAAATTTAACTGTAACTTTAACTAAAATTAAAAAAGTTAGGGGTCATACTTTAACTTTAACTTTAACTACAAAAAAGTTATAGGTCTTACTTTAACTGTAACTTTACTTAAATTAAAACACCCTTACTTTAACTTAAACATTAAATTTATTTAAAAAGTTATATAAAAGTCATTCATTTTGGGCTTACTTTAACTTTAACTTAAATTAACGCCTGAGCATTACTTCAACTGTAACTTTAACTTAAATGTAAGCCTTGGCTTTACTTTAGCTTTAACTTTAACTTTAATGAAAATGGTCTAACTTTTTTGCCCTAGTCGTGGGTTACTCATAAGCATCAAGCCGCCGGTTCGGTTAGATCGCGGGTCAAAAATTTTGACCCGCGTTCACCCCTGACTACCTATGACAAGTAAGTTTAGTTGGCTTGTGATTGAACTCTAGTCATTTTGACGCCATTGCTAGTGACATGCGTACCGGACGCAACTGCGCCTAATGCGGTAGTCTGAATGAGATCGGCCGCCAGAAAAACCCTTTTCCGCAAATTCGGGTTAAGACCAATATAAGCCCAGCCGTTAATTGATGAGTGAATGCACCACATCCAAGTTATTAGCAAATAAAACCATTTGGATGGGGTCACAAAGGGAGCAATCACGAACACAAAATCGAACACGGTCATCCAACAGATGATGATGAAAAATTGAATGAACAGTTTGAACTCGCGCTGACGGCGAACTCGCTCGAAATCAGACTGCGGCCCCTCCTCTGATTGGCTGATTCCCTGGTGCATTTGTCGGTATTTGTAAAATACTCGAGCATTCAATAGTGTCGAAGTGAGCACAGTTGTACATGTTAAAGAAAGATCTATATAATTTAATATGAAACCGCCAAGCTGTTCCATATTCCACCCCCATGCATAGTAATCAGGGTAAAACACAAACCCACAACAGTCAAACCAGGGAATTATGGCATAGATACCCCCGAACACAAAAGAACCAGATATAATATTTCTAATATTTTCAGGGTTGAACGAAAACTTGTATTGATTACGATTACAGACATAATAATATCGATTAAGGGGGTAATTGCGTTTTTAGGTGTTTTTTTGAGACGCCATAGCTCAGCGTTTACAAATTCTAATCACAAGCTGTCTTTTGCATTAGGAAGAACAATATTTTTCCTAAATGTATGCCATGCATTGAAATTTTACCTGTGATTTTGTTTGCAATATAAGCCACTAAAGAAAGGTCCTTTCCGAAATATTACAATTTTTTTCAAAAAGTTTGCGCCACAGCTCTGAATCATACTATTACCTGTTAGGGCTGAAAGTTGGTAAGGTTTTTGACATGTTTAAAATCCCCAGGCATGTCCCCCACTTTTTAAATAACTAGTCAGTTTACTGAGAAAATAGCTGAAAAGCAAACGCACCGAAAATTTAAGATATTTTCTTGTAATTAAAACCCTCTAAAAATGTCCACAGGTGAAATTTCAAAAAAAGTGGGAGACATGCCTGGGGATTTTGACCTCTACAGTACTGTCCCAAAAATTCATGCTCAGGCGTCACTTATAACTTGAGTACTGGTGGCGCAAAGTTTACATAGAAATCACAAAAACCTCGAAAACGCAACTACCACCTTAAAGGCCAAAGCCAAAATGATTGGCATGCTTCCATACCAGCACGCAAGCATGACGCTGCCAAAGGTCATATTCAGCCATTTCTGACCTTCAGTTTGAAACAATATAGACGGTACGCAATACAATATCAAAGTGAGCAGTGTAGCACAGTCAAAAACGCCTAGGGCAACTGCTAACAGATAATAAGCGTGCTCTCTGTATTCTCTGAATCTAAGCGCGGTCACGTTAAAAGCCACGTAAAAGACCAAACCGGCGAATGAAGTGACGCCAACGATACTAGCAGCAAAAATGTCGTCCATACAATGCTCTGATTGTGTAGTGTTGCACATCGCGTAAACACAGTTATAGTAGAAAGGAAGTTATGCTCTAAATGTAGATAAATTCTGTTGAAATTAGGGCAAAAAAGTTAAACTTTAACTTTAACTAAAATTAAAAAAGTTAGGGGTCTTACTTTAACTTCAAAAAAGTTAAGGGTCTTACTTTAACTTTAACTTAATTTAAATTCAAGCACCTATACTTTAACTTAAATTCAGCCAATTTCTTAACTTTAACTTAAATTATATATAACTTTTATTCAAAATTTTGAATCTATACTTTTTTATAATTTTTTTCATTTACGGTAAGATAATTTAAGAAATATTTTAATTGATGTTCTAATTAACCAAAATTGTTGTCAGATTTAAATTTTTTCCTCCGACGCTGTATACAACCGTCGTGGTACCTATTTTTACTGGAGGCCGCTCAGCTTAACGCATTCGCTTGTCATTTGGTTTAGTGTATTAGTAGCGTGCTATAACCTGGTTATTACGGCACGCTGCAGCGTGCAACCTACTTATACTGCACGCTGTAACGTGCAACCTATGTACATACATGTACGTACTTATACTGAACTCTACAGCGCCGCCTTACTGTAGAAATCTAAAGAAAAGTAAAACGAGATGAATCGAACCATCACCATCGAATACACGGTTTTCTAGTCCACAATCTTAACCACTAGGCCAGTCCAACACTGACATCAGTTTGCATAATATTTCTCGAATAGAACAGCGACAGTGTAGTGGACATAGTTTTGCACAGATGTGTGTTCGGTGTATGTGTTGCGATACATACGTATATTCACTATGCATAAAAGTAATGTGTGACAACTACCAAGGCGACCATATGGCTTGTTATTCCTTGCTATTATCTTTCATTCTCTCTCAGAATCTCAGATTCTGAATATAGTATATATATATGTCGTGCCCTCAGATATAGTATATATATGTCGTACTAATAGTTAGTTCTGAAGGCAAGCAAGTCTGCCCCTAGGAGTGATTGCTGTTGAGGGCAACCCTCACAGCCTATCCTTTGTTAAGACTAGGAATTAACACAATGAGTACTCTTGAGTCTTGAGACAAAAATTTTTCGCATACTAATTTTCGCCGTTTATCTCATTTTTATGGGGGGGGTGGCTATGAAGGTGGTAGTTACGTTTTCCAAATTTCAAACTGTATTTGTAGGTACAGTATGTCAATTTGTGAAATACAAAAAGGTCTAACCTGTTTTATTTCGCGAAAATTTTCAGTTTTAAATATATCATAATTCTATTAATCGGTAGTTTTTTCAGTTCATTTCTGCTTCCACGCCAGTACCACAAAAGTACAAATAACCACTCACTTGCATTTCTATAATATGTGTATGCGCATGAATATTGAAATACAGTTTCTAGACCTTTTTACATTTTACAAATTTACATACATTTAATACATTTACATTATACATACAAATAGTTGGGAACTTAGGAGACGTTAACTAAAACCTTGACAGGCACCCCCCCACACCATAAAAATTTGTTAAACGGCGAAAATTAGTATGAGAAAAAGCAAGCCATTTTATCATATGGACCGGTTTATTTTGACCTTTGTGTTCACTATTGACTTTTGTCTCAAGAGTACTCATTGTGTTAATCCCTAGTCTTAACAAAGGATAGGCTGTGAGGGTTGCCCTCAACAGCAATCACTCCTAGGGGCAGACTTGCTTGCCCTCAGAACTAACTATTAGTTCTGAGGGCACGACATATAGACGCTGCCCCTAAGGGGGCCCGCGTAATAATTGTGACATTACATAATTCAGTACGGTAAATTTCGTACTCTTCCTAAAAATTACTAATTAAATAAGGAGTAAGGCGGAGCATATTTAAAAGTTGACCTATGCGTGCGCAGGGAATGGCTGAGTAAACTATCACGTATACGCAACACAGCCAATGGCAGCCGTTGGGCCAATTCAGACTGGGCCCACTTCAGAATATATTATTGTACATTACTTGAGTAATACACTGTCTGAATCTTTTGTTTTAATTTTCTGTCAGAAAAAATTTCTGATACGTCTCCAGCCGACCAAATTTGGTCTAACCCCACCCCCAGACCCAAGCAACTTTGCGGTTAAGGGATTTGTCGTTTGTAAAGCGTTGTATAAGTTTTAAAATTTCTTAACTCTGCTCTCTAATGCCCAGAGCATCTCACTCCAGGCAGCCTGATTCTGACACCTTCTCCTTCTCGTTTTTTGACCATTGCTCAAGTTACGTGCATCGTAGAGGGATTAGAAAACCACCATTCGATAGAGAAATGAATGGTGAATAAAACACATTCAGTTGATTAAGGCTCTAGGACGCGCCGTTTTTTAGTTATAAGCGCTCAAAGTTGAAAATTTGTGAAAAAAATGCGCCATCGCTCAGGCATAATCTGTATTCCGTACCTCCCCCTAGAGTATTAACACAAAAGCCGTGCGCTTGCCATAATTGAAGGCTAGCAATAGAGTACAACATTTGTTGTATCTGATGCACACAAAGTTGGCTGCTGGCGACGCAACCCAAAATCTTGATGAGGTCACGAAAAAAATACTACTTTTGCGATGAAAAAAATAATTTGCACATAACTTAGGGAAGCATAGGTTTTGTTGTGACAGTAGGTTCAAAATTTGGCCACTAAATATAAAAATCTAGACTTTCTGAAAAAACAATTTGCAGTTCAGCTGAATAGAATTAACAAGTCCAGTTTTATAGATCCGATTGGGTACTCATCACGTGATGTGCCAAACGGCAGCTGCGGGAATTAAAGGGTTAAAAGTGCATTTTAACTCATTACTAAAAGTCGAAGTCATACCCTTTCTAAATTTTTTTCTGGGTACGCAGTACGCACTGATGTTGGAGGTGTATGATGGTCCAAGTTGGTTCTTTCTAGACATAAACAGTTGATTCGTAGTCAGGTGCTCACATTCCCCCTATCAAGAGTATATACATATTAGGAAGAGTGTGACCTATACACGTTTGTGGCCTAGCAGCGTGTATACATGCTGTGACCATTATCTCCCCAAAAAGGCCACAACTGTGGGGAGGTACCCTCCTGCATGAATGAAGGCATACCTAGCCTTCAGCTGTGGGGGAGACCTCCCTACGAATCAGACCATGGGTTTCAAACGTGGGGAGAACCCCACAAAAAAGTTATACCCTTAATTGTGAAGGGGACCCCCCACGTTTTGTACAACCTACAAAATGACCCGGAGACGCCTTGCCGCCACTTTTGCTGTTAAGTCTAGTTCCCAGGAGTAATTTGAGGTGCTGAACTCAAATCCGGGGTTTATTTTTGTCACCATGAACCCAGTTGACCCCCACGGACTACAGTAACCACTGGGGTCATTGTTTTAAAACAATGGGGTCATTTTTTTAAAACAGTTCATTGAAAATTTTTGTTCAGCTTAGAAACTTTTCAAGCCTGTCAAAAATTTCCCGGTCAAGTCTGGAACTTGCTGGGAAACTACCTCTAGTATTTCTGGCATTCCCGACTCTCGGCTCATCCATTAATGTCTATTCACTGAAGTTACGCGATCAAAGTTTTGGAAATCAAAATGAACCATTATTGGTTGCTTGATTTTGTCCCATAAGTACGGCTTGGCTATTAACTTGCTTAATCGTTTATGTTCTGAACCAGCTGGTTCCTCTAAAACTTTTCGGGCTATATCTTCTTGTTCAGCAACGAACGCTTTTGAATATTGATATAATTGTTCGACGCAGGTCCAAGTTTCTCCGTAAAGTCTAATGGTTGACGGGTAGAAGTGAGAGAACTTATGTTGCTTTCCATAGTACCGGAGCTGGTTAGCCATTGCTATACTTGCATCTATAAATTTAAAATTTGCACTGAAAAGTACGGAGCAATACAAACCCTGAGCTGACATCCCTACGAGTTGTGATTATCTACTTGATTTTCGACAAACATAAAGTAGGAAGCGGACACAAGGGTTCGAGTTTAATCGGAAAGGAAATATAAGGAATATTTAATAATTGGAATATTAGTTTGAGATGTAACGGATTGCAGGAGAAGAGTTAATCTGTACAGATTTAAAATTCCAGCTTGTTTTTTTTGAGCTGTGAGCTTTTTTGAGAAAAATTTTGAGCTTGTCGTTCCTTGCTGGTGGAAGTGTAAGGGTTTAACGGAATGGTAGACTCCCTGAGCTTACACACCCCACGAGTTGTGTTCAACTACTTGGTTTTCGAAGAACGCAAAGTAGGATGTGGGCTTATGGGCATAAACCAGACCGTTTTGTATTAATTATTGCTTAGTTTTTCCTACATTATATATTTTGAAATGTAACTAATTGCAGGAACAGCGTTAATTTTTACAGATTTTGTAACTTTTGATGGTATTTTGGCGAGCTTTTCTAATTGACCTTTTATATAATCGTCAGCTTGTGCAGTTGCGCGCTTAAGACCGTAATGTTTTGTTTGCTTGCTTTCATATTTTTGAATTTGATTGCGCGGTATATAAGCGAACTTGTAAGTGCTGAAAAAACGTACAGGTACCGAGTTTTTAGCAGGTTTTTTGTGGCGCAAAAGTGTTTCTTCAGCCTTTACAATAACTGCCGGCCACCAAGGATAGCCGGGATATTTTGCCAATACCACACTGTCTTCGGACAAAGACAGTAGAGAGGAAGCCTCCCTTTTTGGTATTTCTTTTTTGAGTTTATTATCAGTGCAGTTGTTTTCAAGTTTCAATGTAAAAGCCGGTTTAACACGATCAATTGAAAATCTGTCTTCGAAGCCATTTACGTTTAGTTTCACTGTTTTCTCGTTCCGTTCAAAAACTTTGTATGGCCCATCATACCGATAACTTAACGAATTTTCTGGAGAAACTTTTTTGAGCCATACGTGCGATGAGTCACTTAGTTCTTTTGGAACATAATACAGTTCAGAATGGTGCCGTAAAGGAGCTGGAAAATTTCTGACTGCAGAAAAGAATTTTTCAAGAAAAACACTGTTTGGTTCTTTCACTTCCGGCTTATCTGTAATAAAAAACTGCACTGGTAATTCTATATTGGAACCATACACCATCTGTGATGGGCTGTAACCTGCTTCGTTAATCGTGGTTCTAATTCCTAGCAAACAAAGTGGCAACGCGTTATGCCAAGACTGGCCTTCGCACTTAGTTCGCAGCGCATTTTTTAGTGTTCAGTGAAATCTTTCAATTGCGCCATTGCAAGCAGGGTGGTATGCTGTAGTACGTTTGCGCACAATTCCTAGCTTTTGCATTAGTGAGCTCCAAACGGCTGATTCAAATTGCGAACCTTTGTCAGAAATTACGGTTCTAGGTACACCAAAACGGCTAACCCAATTTTCCAAAAATGCTTGAACAACTGACTCAGTTGAAATGTCGCGTGCAGGAGCAACTTCCGCCCAACGCGTAAAGCGATCTATCATGGTTACTATGTAGCGAAAACCGTTTGAGGGTGGAAGTGGCCCTACTATATCAATTTGAACTATATGAAAACGCGAAGTTGTCGGAATTTCTTGCAAAGGCGATTTTGTATGCCGCCAAATTTTTGCTTTTTGACATTTTTCGCAGTGTTTTGCCCAAAATTTTACTTCTTTGTCCATGTTGGGCCATGTATATTTTTCTTTCATTAAGCGTGCGGTTCGCTCTTTGCTAGGGTGCGACAGATTGTGAACTTGTTGGAAAAGTTGATAACGCATGCAAGATGGTACAAAAGAGCGCAATAGGCGGTCACAAATTACTTTATGACCTTCAACTTCGGTTTCCACCAAAGGAACTTTTGACTTTAGAAAAAACTCTTGCAAACTTGTGTTGCTTTTTTGTTTTTGCGCGAGCAGTTCGTTAAAATTTGCGCTGCTAATTACTACAGAAACTGATCTTGAAAGCGCATCTGCTACAACATTTTCTTCACCAGATACATGGTGAATTGTGCAATTAAATTCAGAAATGAATGACAGCCACCGCGACTGCTGTGGTGACTCATTTTTCATTGTTAGCGCATGCAAAAGGGGTTTATGATCAGTAATTATTGTGAATCGCGTGCCGAGTAACCAATTGACATGCTTTAGGCTGAGATATATAGCTAAAAGCTCGCGATCAAAAGCTGACTTGCGCGATTCTAGTTCTGTGAATTTTCGCGAAAAAAATGCTAGTGTCTCTTTGGTTCCATTGACTACTTGATGGAGAACTGCTCCTGCTGCAACACCAGATGCGTCAGTCGATAGCTCTAGCTCAGCGTCTGGCGAAGGAAACGTTAACTTTATGCTTTGGCTCAGTGAATTTTTTAGTTCATTGAATGCTTTTTTAGCAGTATCGTTTAGTTCAACCGGTGCGTTACTTTTTTTCTTATAGTGGCGCGTTAAATCGGTGAGTGGCGCTGCTACATGCGAAAATCCTTTTACAAAGCGATGATAAAAACCAGCTATGCCTAGAAGTTGTTTAAGTGAGCGAACGTCTTTCGGTATTTCAATTTTACTTATAGCTTCTACTTTTTTTTATTGGTTTTATTCCTTCTTTTGACATGTGAACGCCTACAAATGTGACTTCAGACTTACAAAATTTGCATTTTGCCTTTTTCAGCCACAGGCCAAAATTGCTTAAGCGCTTGAATACTAACTCTAAATCTTTTAAATGCTCTTCTGCGCTAGCGCTTGCTACAAGTATATCATCCATGTATGCTTTAGCGCAGGGTACATCCTGGAGTGCTGTATCTATTAATCGTTGAAAAGTTTGCGCTGCATTACGCAAGCCAAAAAGCATACGTCTATAAATGTATAAGCCAAAAGGCGTCGTTATTGCTGTTTTTCCTTGATCAGGTTCGGCGACTGAAACCTGGTGGAAAGCTGAAACTAGATCGAGTTTTGAAAAGACTGTGCATCCGTGTAATTCGTTTGTAATGTCTGAAATATTTGGCATGGGATAACGGCCAGGAACGGTTTGCTCGAGTCACTACATGGCCTCCAAGGCTCGAGAGGGTCTTTTTTGGGTGCCATATGCAGGGGAGATGCAAATTCCGAGTTACCCCTATAGACTATTCCCTGTTTCGCCATTTTCCCGAAATGCTTTCTAGCTATTTCGAGCTTTTCTTTAAAAAGGTGTCTCGGTTTTGACCACGCTGGAACACCAGTAGTTTCAATATGGTGTTTTATTGGATGCTTTATAACATCAGTTTCAGAAATTTAACAAAACAGGCTGTCAAATTTACGCAAAATTCTATCGAGTTGAGGTATGTGTTGCTGAGCAATTTGAATCGAACAAATTTTACGGTTACCATTACTATTACAGACCTCAGGCTTTGAAATTTTGTGGTCACCGCTTACTAAACATCCGTTCCGCGAATCAACCAAAAGATTGTGTGCCGATAAAAAATCTTTTCCCAAAATGGGTTGTGTGACATCCGCGACAAAAAATTTCCACTCAAACGTTTGATTTAAATTAGGTAAATCGAATTTGAGGTTGGCGAAACCAACCGAACGTATCTCAGAAAAATTGGCTGCAGTTAGTTTTGGGAGATTTGTTTCTGTGATTAAATTTATTTTTTCATTATACCGGAGCGGCAGTGCACTTATGTCGCTACCAGTATCTGCCAAAAAATAATCAACAATATTCGATTTTGCAGCCACCTTTACTTGGCAAACTCCGAGATCGGCAGCTTGTACCTCGGAGTTTACTCGTTTCCCTGCATATGGCGTGAAGAAGAGGGTCCTGATTGGTCTGGTTTTTGACCACGCCAGTTGCAGGGTTCAGTACATTTATTCGCTAGACTACCGAAACTAAAATGATAATAGCACAGGTTGCCCTTGGGGTTGTAGCGACGAAACGGTGATTTTGTTCGACGGTTGCCGCCGTTACCGTAGCCGCCACGGCTGCGGCCGCGGAAGCTACCTCTGAAAGGCGACGGACTCCTGCGTCGAAATCCGCCGCGCCCTTGCCCTCGCTGGGTATTGTTATACCCTCCAGCAACTATCGCATGAACTGCTTGTGTTAATGCAGCTACTTCATTGCGCAGTTCGGAAATTTCAGCGCTATTGTGGTTCAAACCAGGACCGGTTTCGACCGCTTGAATGCTAGGGCGCGGCATCTGCTCATGCATTTTATCGGTAACCTGTGCTAGCTTATCAAGCGGTGTATTATCCAGTGACGCTAGAACCATGCGAATTTCAGCCGGAAGAATTTCGAGAAAGCGCAATCGCACTAATTTTTTGTTGCCTTGGCCGAGATCTTGCAACTTTCTTAACGCAGAAGATGGTTTTTGGTCACCTAATGCTTGCTGTTCCAATAATCGTCGCAATTTTTGGTCTTGGGACAAATCACAATGAGTTATTACTCGCTCTCGAATTTTTGAGTGGGAACTGTGCGCTTCCACTCCGCTATCAGTCTGAATTTCCATTGGTATTACCCGCAAAATGCTATTTTTCTTAACCTGCTCATCCGTTACATCTTTAAAATATTCATCTACTAGTTCAAACCATTTGCGCGTGTCTTGAGTATAAAAAACGGGTAATTTTATAATTTTAGGTAGCTGTGCTGTGGTTGTGTTTGGTTGCTCAAACGGTTGAGCCGGAATGCCTAAGACACTTTGAATAGCTAGTGACACAAATAATTTGTTTTCTTCTTTTAAGGTTGCTATGATCTCATCCTCAGTGACTGGCATTTGAAACTCTTGGTCATCCTCTTTCATCAATCTTAACACCTTCTGCAAGGTGATAAAACTAAGCCCGTGAAAATCAATTGTAACCGGTCCAGGGTTAAGTTCAACATCCCCTGCTATTATCAACAGCCAATTCAGTGACAATGAATGACGATCAGATAATTTCAATGATACCCCAAAACAATTTGATCTTTTGTGTTTTTTGAAAAATTCAGTTTTCTGATATAACATTTTGCAAAAAGGGCGGCCCAAAAGAACAGAAACATGAAAAAACGCCGATTTGAACCAAACTGGCTGTTGTGCAACTGAACCGGAAACAGTAGCTGATGGCCAGGAAATAGATGAAGCAAAATGTATATACAATTTTAAAAGAAAAAGCAAGGAGGTTTTTGTCTGTTTCTAGTGAAAAAAGCGCTAATTTTTCTGTAGAAAAAATTTACATTTGCTTTTACATTTGGTACTTCACACAAAAAATCTAATCAGCAAACATTTAATACCCGATAATCAGAGTACAATTTCAAGCAGTTTTAGATCATTTTCTTTGGGCTATTCTTACCCCGTTTCTTCTAATTGTGGCTCCCGTTTTTTTCAGCTACCCCGCAGGTCCACCAATGTAGCGGGTATTAATGGTCACAGGCACAGGCAAAGGTTTACTTCTTCGCACGTTCAATATAAATCGATTACCAAAACATTTATTGTCAAAGACCAAAACATTACAAACTACATGTCCAGATTTTGACTAACCAACACGCCACTAATAACTGTTGTAATCATTCGTTACTTTTCGTTCTGATAAAAGAACTTATTAATAAAGCTCACACACTAGTCTTCATGCAAATCAGTTGTCAAATTGCTTACACAAATACATATCGACAACCTATTACCATTGGTTTTATTGAAATAAACCAACTTATAACATTTTACTTTAAAATAAATATATAGTCTCATACACTTTAGTAGCTATTTTACATAGTAATGACGACGCTGTGTTTGCTGTTGCAGCGTTTCAATTTCAAAGAGTTAGTCTTCTTTGTGGTTTTGATCCACATCCAAAATACGGTATAGTATACTTTGCAACGTTTGAAAGCATTTTATTTGCCGATAAGCATGCTTAAACATTACAAATTTTTCCTATTTTAGGTTTGGCGTTATCGCGCCAAACCTACATATTAATACTAAAGGAAGAAGATGAATTTTTACCCAATGTGACTGATATAAAAAATGCAGTCACTATAGATGACCCACACCGCATAAACAGTATAATTGATGGTGTATTTTTACATGTTTATTATTTAAACTTCTGAATATACTTATAATCAACGGAGTAACAATAGAAAGGCGATGTTCGTTAAAATGAAAAAATGTAGAAATGAGAATACCTGTCGCTTTTGTTTGTTTTGGGTATTTTTATAATTTTTTAGAAAAAGTTTTACGTACGTGGGCTGGGATTCACATAGCGCCTTCAACTTAACCCGAGACTCAAGACTTCAACTTAACTTAACACGTTAACACGAGAAATACACATAGAATTTTTTCAATGCGATGTTCTACTTCACTCGAAGACAACGTTTTGGACGGAGTCTAAACCTAGAACCACCTTTGGGAATTGCAATCATACTGTCTTAGTACCTAATAACTTTTGCAGGAAACTAGAACAACCCGATTGGAACATGTTGACCATGTACAAGATTAGCAAACAAAAGTTTAAGCAAAGGCTTTCATTCTAAAATGAAAAGCAATATTTCTTTCAAAATTTTTAAACTAATTTATGAAGACCCTAAATAAAGCTACAGCTACGCTTTTTTTCAGTTGATATTTCTTTCGTTTTTTTTCGTTTTCGTTTTTGTTTTCCTTTCGTTTTCCTTCTATTTCTTACTTTCTTTCATTTTCGTTTTCTTTAGCTGTCAGTTTTTGACAGCTTGCCCAGCATGCCCTTTGGAGCCGACAAAGGGTCTAGTAATAAATGAGGTCAAGCACAAGTGCACTCCAAATGTTTTTCAAAGAGTGTGCCGCCAAATAGGTTTTAAATATTTATTTAATGATGAGTTACTTTTTAGTGTTACTTATACTACATTGTTCAAAATTTTTGTCTGCTAAGTCGACTTTACAAATTTTATAAATAAATGACGTCAATTTTTAAATGTTCAGGTTCAAAATTTACATTTTTAACTCTTACTTTTTCTACTAATATAAATATTTATAGTGCAAAGTTAATTTCAGAGTGTCAGTATTGTATCGACTTGTGCTAATTTATTACTCTTAGTTTATTTCAATGTACGGTTAATTTTGCAAAACACTACATATAGCTAAATAACAAGTAACTAAATTCTACTTACGAGTAACACCCCCCGCCATGTAAATATTTGAATAAACAAGCAGCATGTAGCTGCCTCCAGGGCCCGATTTATCGAAACAAAATGTTCGTCATCGAAAATGTTCGTCATCAAAAGTTCGTCATCGAAAATGTTGGTCATCGAAAATGTTCGTCATCAAAAATGTTCGTCATCGAAAAAACAAATGTTCGTCATCAAAAATGTTCGTCATCGAAAAACCAAATGTTCGTCATCGAAAAACCAAATGTTCGTCATCGAAAATACATGTTCATTATTGAAAAGACAAATGTTCGTCATCGAAAGTTCGTCAGCGAAAATGTTCGTCATCGAGAAATTTTTCGATGACGAGCTTTGGTCTTTTAGAACATTATTATGTTCTAAATGACAAAAGCTCGTCATCGAAAATTTTTTCGATGACGAACATTTCAACGGAGCTCGGTACCTCCGTTGAAATTTTCAACTGCGAACATCTATAGGTACATAAGCAGCTGGCAGTAATATTAATATAAATATAAATAACCAACCTTATTTATTATTAATTAAATATTAATGTAAATAGCACAACAGCGCGAAATATTAATTTATATTATTATATTATATTATTTATTATATTTTTAATATTAATAATAATAAAATAATTGAAATTAAAAGTATTTTTAATACCTATTTTTAATATTAATTATTAAAATAACCGTACTGCCGTATGGATATTGGGACCAACTGAACGGCAGAATGGCCCTTCAATTCATACCTTCGCCCGTACAGCCATCTGCCACTTTGCCCGTCAGCCATATGTCTGGTCATCTATATATACTAAACCGTATTATTTCACTTTGTCCGTATATGCCCGGCAAAGTTAATTTCAGTTCAACTTAGCCAAAACTTCCGGGCATACGGACAAACGGACATACTGTTCAAAAATATGAATCGCAACTTAGGCCCAAGCTATGCGCGTTTGCCTTAAAAAGTAAGAATTAAAAAACGGATTATACAGGCTTTGTCCATATGCCCTACTGAAGTATGAATCCACCCTAATAGCTGTTAAATGAATAACTGATATCTGCGACCATACTGCAAAGAGAGTTGGCTGGCCGTTTCAAGCATTTGGTTCAGGTGTACTTAATCTAAGACCGGTTGATACTTGTCCTTGAGAACACAGAGGGACAAGAAGGACTAGGGCACATTTCGGTTAGCTGCTGTGAAGAATTAATGGAAGCGTTTTATATGATTTTTGTATGCGGTCTGGAATTGAGGTCAAATATTTTCATGCCAAAAATCGGCTTATTTGGCCAGGTAATTTTGGAATTGCTCAAGGACAAAAGGATAGGGACAAGGACAAGGGCGAGTATATGAACCAAGCTCTGTGAAATCATAACCAGCTTTTCAGCTTTTCTAAACTATTAAATTAGTTCTGTTTCGACAAAAGGATTTACGTAAAGTTTTTCAAAACTTTGGTTAATGTTGCGGAAAAGTTGAAACAAAATAATATTCAACTTTGAGAGTTTGCCACTATCCATTGACACCAGACAGAACCACTAAATTCAATACTTTATTGTACCTCAATTTTAGTAGTATATATTAGGTAGTCTTAGGTAGTAGTAGTAGTAGTATTGGAAGTAGTTAGTAGTAGTTATTATTAGAGAATTTAGACTTTAATGAAAATGTTCTAATTCAGAATGTTTAGACTTAGAACGACTGATCTAATTTCGAACGCAGAAAATTTTCAATAATGAACATTTTCGATGACGAGCATTTGCTTTTTCAATGACGAACATTTGTTTTTTCGATGGCGAACATTTGCTTTTTCGATGACGAACATTTGCTTTTTCGATGACGAACATTTGCTTTTTCGATGACGAACATTTTCGATGACGAACGTTTGCTTTTTCGATGACGAACTCGCTGTTGAAAAAGCAAATGTTCGTCATCGAAAAAGCAAATGTTCGTCATCGAAAATGTTTCGATCAATCCAAAATTTTCGATGACGAACATTTTCGATGACGAACATTTCTGATGACGAACATTTTGCTTCGATAAATCGGGCCCAGTTGTCTACTACTCGTCAAATTTTTCAAAACTTTGTTGCGCAAGCCGAAAAAGTTTTTCAATTCACTTTCGTTTTCGTTTTTTTTTTCGTTTTCGTTTCGTTTTCGTTCATTTTGGTGTCAACTGAAAAAAAGCGTAGCTGTATTATGCAAGTACA
>JASANF010010667.1:0-42536 GCA_030248245.1 Trissonchulus sp. WLG1_4
TGTTTTTCTACATAGTTATTAATGTCATCCCGTTACTTTATTTTTTCTAGGCGTTCAAATACCATATTCCTATTCTTGGCCAGTTTCTTGGTTTCGTTTTGTTTCTGGTTACGAGCCCACTCTCTTTTTGATATTCAATAATTTATATTCGTCAATTATTAGTTTTTAACGTCTCCTTGTTTATTTTTATTTTCAACATATATTTTTCGTTGCATTGTTAGTTTTTTCTTTGTCGCTTTGTTGCGATTCAGGCAGGAGTGTTTCTGTATACAAAATCTAATATGAGACCGGTTCATACTTTTGTTTTGTCCCCATCGTTTTGTGTTTAACAATTTTTAAGTCTAAAGCGATCCTTAAGCAAGCCAATTTTTTGCATGATAGCTAAAGTGATTTCCAGGGGGTAGTTTCAGAAGCTTTACATAAGTCTTTACATAAAGTCTTACATAAATTGAATTTATGGGAGAACTTATGAGAAGGTTACGAGTGGTACATAAAGTGTTTCAGAAGTCTTCACATAACCTTCCCATAAGTTCTCCCGTAAAAAGTCACATAAAATTATATGCTCTGCTGGAAACCGCATGAAATGTGTACGCACACGCGCTCGCACAATTAGATGCCTAGCAGCACGACCGCAGCTTTAGTTTTCAGTGCTGAGGGTGCGTTCATTTAAAATCTCATTTAAAATAATAATAAATGGGTTTGTTAGTTGATTTAATTATTTAAGCGCATAACAGTTACCACCATACCTGCTGTTATACGTTTCATAGTGTAATCTTAAAATCAGATTTTTCAGAAGAGTGCAATAAAGTTTAAAAAAATACGTTCCCTAAACTATGTCACTTTATGCTCTACCCAGCAAACCAATTTTCCTACCTTTTTTTAGGTTTGTACTGATTATTTAGCTCTGAGGTGAAAGTTATGGGTGCCCTCACGTTCTCCTAAATTTATGAGAAAAACTGGCACCCACATTTAGCATTTTATGAGTAGCCTGCAGTCTTTACATAAATTTATGTAGTAACTATCAGGCTACCCATAAAGTTAGATGGAAAAACATAAATTTATGAGAGAACATGAGGTGATCCAGAAGTTATGTAAAGCTTCTGAAACACCTATAACGATATGTAAGACTTTATGGGACCCATAAGACTTATGTAAAGCTTCTGAAACGACCCCCAGGGCCCAATTTTTCTGTTTTAGTTCTCCGTTTTTAGAAACCCCGCGTTTAAGTTCTCCGTTTAAATGTTCACCATTCAAGGCTTTACGTTTAAGTGTTCTCCGTGTATTAAACGGAGAACTTTTAAACAGAGAGATTTGTCCGTAACATTTGTCCGTGTCCGTGTCCGTAAGCAGCATTAAAAATTACTCAACGGACTGTGCGTATGCATTAATAACACCAAGAGTACATAATAGGAGTACATAACACCTATTATGTACTCTTGATAACACCAATACCCTTTGCTGTGCTGCAAACGAGTGTGTGAAAGCAAGTTTTGAAAAATCAATAAAAACGTTCTAAACACACTAAAATGAAGCTGCTGAGCTGAAATTACGACAAATTTGACTTTATTTTACTATGCGCTGAGCGGCTGAGGAATTTTATGTGAACGCACGTACACGTGACTATACAGGCTACAATCTGATTGGCTAATTTTTTACGGACACGGACAAAAATCATAAACTAAATTCAGCTTGACTTTCGCACATCCGGTCAGCCCTCAAGGACACTTACGGACAAGTTCTTACGGACATCCGGACAACTGTGAATCAAACTACTCTTACGGACTCGGACACGGACAGCCCTTACGGACTACTATGAACCGGGCTTAAGCCAATGAGCCATTGTACACTTGCAACAGCCAGAAAATTTTGGTGCCCCCACCACTTCTGGCTAACAACCCCCCTAACCCTGAGCCGATTAAACTTTGACCCCGCTGCCGCAACACTGCCCAAGTTTAACACTTTTAAAAGTAGCGATTTTGACAATTTGTGGGCCCAACTTCGGTAAAACATGCTTAAAATTTAGCAAAATGGCCCATTTTTCAACTACAGAGTTAGAAAATACTAGTTTAAATGCTAAACTACACTGACGTAAGAGATTTTAGTCAAAAATTTTGCAGATTATGAAGGGACCCTCACCCTTCTTTAGTCTTGTAGCCTATAATTATTAACCTAAATTAAAAATTTTCTTAAAATAATTCCGGTGTTCTAATATCCTGAAGCGTTCATTCTGAAGCGTCGCTAATTAAAATAACAATGGGTTTTTGTGAAGAGTGTGTAAAACTTTTATACAATTTGTGGTGTTACGTAAATTCTATTGTCCTTTTCCCATTGTTAAAATAAAAAAACAGGTACATTCTGGATAAACAATTCTCTTAGGTAGTTATTAGGCTTATTTTATTGTATTACGGCATATCTAATATTATCTATACATCTATTAGAATCTTCCTAAAAAAGCTATGTAGTACAGTACGTTCCCTTAATTGACGTTCTAATTGTCCTTTTGTGAAGATACCAACTATAATTTAACGAAATTACTGGCTACAACCTGCGGAGTCAAAGTGAAGCTGGGGAGTTACTTGACGCTGGAGTTGAAGTGCCCATAACTGTATACGTTGAGTCTAAAATCAGGTGAGTCCTGCCTGGTTCCCACTACGCAGAAATAAGAAATACGAAATAGGAAATAAGAAATAGAAATAAGAAATAATTGGCAGAAATAAGAAATAAGAACTTGAAATAAGAAATAAAAATAAAGAAATAAAGGCTTGCGCGCTCACATTACAGAAATAAGAAATAAAAAGTCGAAATAAGAAATAAGCCCGTCCAATCACAATTTACGCCGTTATTTAATTGGATGTGGCAAATTTTGAGCGGTAATTCAAATTATTGGACCCGAACTCCTACTGCTTTTAAGTCCATATAAAAAAGCCCCTGTCACAATTTGAAGAAATAAAAAAGGAAAATATCAGCATGGCACATTATTGTTTAACTTTCTTCTTTTTATAAGAAGCAAGCGCAGTGTTGGATAAAACTTTCTTTACATCAGTATCAAGAAGAATTAAATCTTTAAAATGTGCTGGATGCGATTTGCTGCTTAAATTCAATAAAAATGAGCCAAAATTAAGTAAAATTAAGTAATCTCATACTAAAAAACAACAACATATAACCTAAAACACGTAACAATACCACCGAAATCCAGATTTTTGACGTACAGTGCAAAGCATTTTTGAACCAGCCAATCAGCTGCAAAGAAGGCGTGGCTTAGCTTGGCGCGATCGGGCGAACGCGTCTGATTGGCTAAATCCTTATTTCTTATTTCTTAAGTTAAATTGAATTTAACTTCTTATTTCAGAAATAAGGTTTGTTATTTCTGAAATAACAAAAGCTTATTTCGACTTTCTAATTTCTTATTTCTGCAGTGTGAATGCCCCTTTATTTCTGAAATAAGCCCTTATTTCTTATTTCCAGTTTCTTATTTCTTATTTCTGCCCAGTGGGAACCGGCCCTCCGACTCCCCTTTTACTCCGGAGTCTGTAGCAAGTAATTTAGGTCGGTCCTGTACATATTGGAAAAGAATGTTTTGCTTTTTTCTTTGGCGACCTTTGCATCTTGACTCACGCCCTAGAACCAGTCAAAAAGTGACCTATCTTGATTATTCACTACTAAACTGTTCTGAATTCTTACGGACACGGTTAAACTGTAAGCCCGGTTTATACTTGTCCTTAAGCACATCGGGACTTGAACACGCCCGATTTTCAGTCTGCTATTGTGGCGCATTCATATAGTTTCTTCTGCTAATTTTTAGTATTACATAGATCTTGACTTTAACCCAACTTTCTTGGTGCAAAAAATTAGCTCATTTCGCCACGTACAGATATAGTTTTTTGATGACAAGACAAGGACTTAGGACAAGACGATAGGGACAACATAAGAGCAGGTATGAACTGGGTTTTAGTTAAAAGCAAAAAGTACTGTTTTTGACAATTTTTTACTATTTTTACAAACTCTATGTTTTTTACAACTGTTCCCCAAACTCAGTAGTTTTTTTCACTAAATGAAAAAGTGTAAAATTCAAAATCTAAATCTGCCGCAAATTCGAAACTATTACCTACCTTAAGGACTCTTACGTATGTATATAGACGCACAATAAAGGACTGGTAAAAAATCCTTTGACGAAACGATACAGAAAGACACATGAACCGAGCAAGAGGCCTCATTATTAAATTTGAGTTGAATTGAGACAAAATGACAAATATTTTTGTTATTAATATCCTTGTTTTCAAGCTTACGCAATTTATTAAATTAACGCTCTGTTTTTGTTTGAAAGTTAGTCAGTCCTTTGTTTTAATTATTTCATGTTTAGAAAGTTTTGAAGCTATCCTAGTTTTTTAATTACATTGAGATTATCTACTGCATTGTGAATCTACGATCATTGCTTTACTCGCGCTACATTCCGGCCTTGTAGCCTACTTCCTCATGAAAGCCCATGTATATATTGTTGGTTATATCGGTAATGAAGTTTAGTATGCTTGCTAAAGCCCGGTTCATACTTGTTCTTAACGACACAGGGACAGGGACAAGGACAAATTTCGGTCAGCTGCTATGAAAAATTGACGAATGCGTTTGAGCTAATTATTTCCATGCTGTCTAGAAGTAACTTCAACTATCACCATGCAAAAAATGGGCATATTCGATTGTGCAGTTTTTCTGCATTTGCTTAGGGACAACACGATAAGGACAAGGACAAGGACAAGTATGAACCGGGCTTAAGGGTGCATTTTATATCATAGTTTGCTGAGCTTGTTTCGAAAGATTCAGTCCAAAATTAAGCCGCTGAATTTTCTTTACTAGTTTTGTCACGTATCCATGTCTAAACTTTGAACTAAACTAGAATACCTGATCTGAAACGAAATATATAACCTTCTTGCAGTATTTTAGTCCAGTAAATGATCTCTGGGAAAGAAACTTTTAATTGCATTTTATAAAACTTGCTTAATATTTTTTTAAGGTTCCGTATTAAATTTTAAAAAAAATACATGTGAATGGAAAGGATACTGTAGGGATTGATGTTGCCTGAATCATTTAACAAAAAAAAACATCAAAAAGTACAAAAGTCTGACGCCAAAAGCCTAAAAGTTTGTCATTTTTATTGCATGGCTTACTCGATAATTCGCTGTTGGAGAGTTTTTGTTTTCATATAGCTTTTATTTTTTTCACTGAAGCGTTAAGAAACTGATAATTTTTTGATAATATTTGTCGAATCAGTGTCCTGGAAATGCTAATAGAACTAGGATGCAGCTAAACGTTTGATGCAAAGGGATGCTGCTTCTGCTATTACATATATATTCCATGACTGGTCTTCACAGGTTTCAACATAGACCAAGAATACACAATATGAAGAATATGACACTCTTCCCATTGGCCAGTTTAGCAGAGCGGTAGATGCGTTGCACATTAGCGGCCAAAAAATGTCTCACATACCGTTAGTGAATATGTACCAGCAGTGGAGCAAAATCTTATTGACTGATGGTTTTGTTAAAGCAAGAGTACAGAATAGTGTCTCACTCTATTCTTCTGAAAAGAGTGAGACACTATTATATATGTTTGGTTAAAGGGTCTCGTTTAGGCACGTTCTAATTTAGAACGTGCCCATTTTGGTAGGTACCTTACAGGGCCTATTTCGGTACGTTTGTAGCAGGAGCCGTTTTAGTACCTATTTTGGAACGGTCCCAGTTGGGACCGTTTTTGGCTGCTAATGTGCATCGCATCTACTGCTAGTCCCATGAAGTACTCTTGCTCAAATTCAGTTCAAATCGCAGATGTGATCGAGTTATTTTAGAATTTTTCACTACAATGTTCTCTTTGTCAGTAAATAATACGGTTTTAGACTGGGGTGAAGGTTTTGAGCTTTATGATTTTGAACTAAAGTGAAAAGTCTGACCGCAATTTACTCTGAAATAACTGATTGCATTACGAAACGAACGTTAACACTCCATCCTCACCCGCAAACCAAATAGTCACCAAAATCACGCCACCTGTTTTTGTTGTTTAAGTTCTGTTTAAAAGTTCAAGTTTCAAGTTTAAAATGAAGCTCCACACTTGAGGCCACTAGGTAGACGTATACAATGGGTTGCCAAAACGCTTCAGGGGATTTCTAAATGTCTGGAATGTGTAGGTAAAAAGCGTCTATAACACATGATACCATGCCTTCCCTAAGGTCACTAAAAACTGAAAAAGTAAGACAGCGTGTGGATGAATAAAAAAAGGGCCCGAATAAACTGCTTTTAATTAAAGCTTATTTTGGAGCCACAATAGTTAATTAACAATGACAGACCGCGACTACGTATGTTGTTTTTTGGATAAGCTGACGTCATCATAAGGTTTTGAAGCATTGCTGACCCTTTTCAATTCGCAGTTTTGTCTTCTGTTTCTGAAACAAGTAGACCTACTTCGACGAACCCATCTGATTGCGCACCATAGACACGTAGGAAAGTGTCTCACTCTTCTTCTAGCACCGACCAAAATTACTCGCCATCGAAGCTGGAGTCATAGCGGTGTCGGAGTTGATTCATGAGTCAAAGTGTATAGACTCTGTAGCAAGTAATGTTGGTCGGTAATGTGTAAGAATTACACTATTATGTACTCTTGATGTCATTGTTAATGCAACGTTACAGTAACTATTATGTGCGAATAGCTTTGAGCCTGGGTGGGTTTCATCAAAGGTGTGCAATCTAGCAGTCGCTCTTGCACGATCTTTTCTAATGAAATAAAGTATTGTAGTGAATCAACATTCGCTCAATTTCTCATGTTCAATTGAAACAATCTTTTGCGAACAGGAGCCCTTTGGTCTCCGAAAAACTTAATTTTTTATCTCCGTTTTTTGGATTGAATATTTAATTACATAAGCCAGTTGGCTAGCAGGAATTAAATTTGTTAGAAACGTGTTTAACTTTGTTGCCGCAGATTTTATTTACTTAGGCTTTCGGGGGCGGTTAATCACTTTTTGTAGTTGTCGCTAATTGGTTCTGCAGTTCCGCTTCTGTATATATACATGATTAATGTTACTGTGGCTTTTTAAATTAACTTTAAGCTAAGTTAGGCGTTTGCTTCTGGTTCGGTTATGACAACCTGAAAATTGCGGTTAGGTTCCGTACTGGGTTCAGCAGGGCCTGTATCTAAAATGGGATTTAACGGCTTTATAAGTTTAAGTTTATAAGCACATCACAGTGAATAATAGCAGCACAAAAATGAATTAACAAGTTGAGAATTGATAGTTTTCAGAATTTGTTTCAATGGTCAATTAAGGTGGTAGTTTCGTATGTGCAGTTTTTGTCGCGATTCGCTCTAACCAACACCTAACTTTATGAAATTTGGTACACATATGAGGCACTTTTAGGCAAACATATGGGCAAATTAGTTGTTCTTTATAATCAGTTACACTATAGTTATAACAAAAAAAGTAGTGTTTTTGTGACATTTTTTGGCTATTTTTACAATATTTCGTAATTTTTAAATAACTTTTTCTCAAAAACAGTATTGATTTTCAGTAAATTAAAAAAAATTAATCTAGATATTTTACTTAAAATCAGTTTGGAACGTTAAAACGCAAATTTAACTGCAACTGTTTTCAGGAAATTGACACTTTCTGAATTTAACTCCGATTTTTACTTTTAAAATGATGTGATGTAAAATTTAAGCTACGCATATCTTCAAAAACTCGGAACCAAACTAGATAAAGTCGTACTACAGTGTTGTGTCAAAACTAATGTTACCAACTGTTATATAACGACGGTTATGAGCTCTGAAGTGTATCACTTCTATTTTTGACAAAAAACGCTCGAAAATACGTGACAAGACGTGATGTTTTTATATTCGTTTTACCTAGCTTCCGTATTGTCGTTTTAATGTATTAGCGGTCATATTGGAAGACAATAGGTTACTTTAGACCATGGTGGTGGAATTTATTGCCATGGTTGCCATGGAAACGCATACGAGGTTGATTATACTAAAATATACGTCATGTACTGGAAAGTGTCAATTTGCTCATTACGCGTGCAGTCGATCATGAAATATTTGACCTAAATGAGGAAAAGCAAAACGTTAGATTCCTTTTTTTGCAATTATTGATAGGCATTGTACTTTTTGTTTTCTCAAGCCATAAAGTTTTACGAAATTCAAAAAGTTCTGTTTGAGTCTTAGATTTAAAGTACTGAAGCAATTTCAAAAGTTTTCCAAATGAAACTATGCATGTATTAAAACACTGAGCCAGGGAACTAAGTACTAAATTGGAATTAAACTTCATCAAGTCATATTCTTTTTATAATTAAACATAGCGCGAAAACATGAAAAAATGCAAAATTTGAGATTTTCCACAGCGTCTTTGGAATAAACTGCCAAAATCGTCAACAAAACAAATACATGAGCTAACGGTACCATTTTTGGTCATTAAAATGCAAAAAACCGCTAATAAATAGCTTCTAAGACAACAGAGTAACAGCTCATCAAAAAAAGCTGCACATACGAAACTACCACCTTAAACTCTTGAAACTGTTTATTTTTAGTAGTTCCAAATCAAGCAAGTTATTCGCATTAAACGCTGTATAGCTTGAATGATCGCAAAATAAAATTGATATAAAAAACTTACGTTTCAAGTTTTTTTTAGTTAGTATATAGTATATAACTTTTTCTTTTTCTGAAAAGCAGATAATCTTCTAAAAAAGAATTTCCAGGTTTCGGAACATTAAAAATGAACATTTTTTGAAAGTTTTTCATTTTTTTATTTTTTACCTGGAAAATAAAATCTTTTCAAGTTGTGTAATTTTGATATTGAACTGTCGAGAGGAATATAAATACCCTTTAACAAATGTTTTTTGAACCCCCCCTTTTGGAAATCCTGGCTATGCAACTGCCTAAACCTGAGCCTAAGCCTGAACCTAAGCCTAACACTGATACTAAGTCTAACGTAGCTTTAGTTACAGCAAGGCACATCACATAAACATATAAATTTCAAAATTACCAAACTAAGCCTAAGCCTCAGCCTAAGCCCAAACTAAGCTTATTATTAACTCTGCGACTCAGCCTACACAGGAAAAAAAGTTAGTACAAAATTTATATAAAATTTATACAAAAAAGTTTTGTATAAATTTTGTAGAATTTTTGTATAAATTTTGTACTTTTTTTGTGCAATTTTTGTGCAAATTTTGTGCTTTTTGGATTTTTTCATTTTTTTTCGCTACAAGCAGTTTTTTCGATTTTTTGGCCATTTCCGTCTGAAATAGACATTGTTTTGACAAATACGCTTTATTTTTTATTTCTTTGAAAAAATTTTTTTTCGGCTTTTGTACGTATTTGTACAATTTGTTTAATTTTGTATAAATTTTGTATATACATTTTTTGTATAATTTTTGTAGAAATTTTGTACATTTTTTGTACTTTTTAGAAAAATCTGTTTCCTGCAGTTTTTTTCCTTCTTTTGACCAATTCCGTCTGAAATAGACATTGTTTTGACAAATACGCTTATTTTTTTGAATAAAACTTTGTTTCTGCTTTTGTACATATATATTTTGTACAAATTTTGTACAATTTTTTTATAAATTTTGTATAGGACTGACTTTCTGAGAAAATCGACCATCCCGTGAATGGTTTTTTTGGCGACCCTCTTCGATTTTGTTTATACTGCTTCCAATTACTTCCCATGCCACCCCATTTACAAAACTGAAATGAAAAAAGTCGCAGCTGCTACATGCTGACTGCGCTGAGCCTTCAAAAATTGGTGTTTTTGGCAAAAAATGACCTTTCGAGTGCGCTAACTTCCTAACGCTGTACCCTAGCATTTACATGCTGTACTTTATTCTTGTTCAGCGACCACAAAGCCTACATAGATTTGTTTGTTATGTGTGATTAACAGTTCTTGACGCTGAATGGATGCAACGTACTGAGCATTTTTACGCTATTTTTTTCAAACACAAATTGCACAGAATTGTCAGTAAATCTCTCATAACTCCAGTAATCCTTGAGAACCTCAAACCAAATTCACTACACTTGGTGCTCATTATATAATGTCATATTTAGTGATGGGACCGAAAAAAATTTCACCGAATACCGAATATTCGGTTTTTCTTTTTCGGCCGAATACCGAATACCGAATACCGAATAGTTGTCAAGCATAAGTTAGCGAATGTTTTCTCAGGATTTGAAGATGCAGAATGTTAAAATACTTCGCGTACATGAACATGCTATATGAACATTTTGCAAACGTTTGATTTTAATTATTCATGCAAAATGTATTAAAGAATAAGTAGATACTATAGAATCGAAGAATCTATCGAAGAATAATACTATAGAAAAAGGCACAATAAACACCAGCAAAAAAACTACACAACTTTCAGCGACCTCTGACCGCAGTTGGATGAGGTATGTACATAGGCATACATGTACACAGGTCTGTGTCTGGGGCATTCCCGACGTTTCGGGGGCTTGAACTGACAAAAATGCAAAAAATTTCAATTTTTGCTTTAAAAATGGGAATTTTTTGCAAAAGTTGGATATTTTCAGCTAGTTTTTTCGCTTTTTGCCTAAGCATTTTACAGCGATCTGGGGCAATTTTAGAGCTTTCGGACACTCATTTTTCAGCACCAAAGAGAGGGGGCTGTCCCGATGGGTCAAATGTGAGGGGGGCTTGTCCCGGACTCTCAAATCTGGGGGGAGCTACCCCCCCCCAGACCTTCATGTACATCTGTGTACAGAGGGTTCGACCCTTTTCACCTTGGCAGTCCCAGGGTCTTGCGTTGTTTTTGAACTGCTTGTAAACTTTCAGCAGAGTTCATGAAAAACGTTTAAAAAAGAAGGCTCAAGGTGCGATAAGACCAAGCACAGTACAGCGCGTCAGAATCTAGTCTTGAGAGCAGGGTTGGCAAGTCTCGGGTTTGCAACCGAGACCGAGACCGAGACCGAGACCGAGACCAGGCTACCGAGACCACCCAAACGAGACCTACGAGACCGAGACCAGCCCTTGGGGGACCTTTTTTTTCAAGTTTCAATTTCAAAATTTTTTGAGATACTTTGAATTATGAAAAATTTGTAATTAAATTACAAAAAAATGACCCTTAGGTTATGAGGTATGAGTGTATGACTTGCGAAGTTGCGAGAAACTCAACATTATCAAAAAAATCTTCGTAACTTTAGTAAGTTTTCAAAACTTTAAGTCTCATCTGAAATACCGAGACCACCCTATGGCAGGTCTCGGTTTTCCTACCGAGACCGAGACCGAGACCGAGACCGAGACCAGCCTAGTCTCGGGTTTTTTACGAGACCGAGACCGAGACCGAGACCGAGACTGCCAACCCTGCTTGAGAGTAAGAAAAACTTTTAAGCATCCATGAAAAATTAACACACGTATCTGCATTAGCTAATATATATACAGTTTTCATATTTTTTAATACAGTTCAGTTCGAAATGTAGTGCTGACTGAAGGATTAATAAAATTAGTTCTAATTCTAAACGTTCATTGATTTGGAATTTCCTTGATTTCCTAATTATTCGGTATTCGGCCGAAAATTTAGTTTTCGGTACCGAATACCGAATACCCGTTTTTCGGCCGAAAACCGAATACCGAATACCGAATACCGAATTTTCGGTCCATCCCTAGTCATATTCATACAAAAAATGAAAAAAATTGAATCTGGGGTACGAGGTCGTTTTCGCCAATATATACAAGTACCCACATCGGCGCAACATCACTACGAAGCAAAAGTTAAATAGTTTAATTGCATAACAATTAGTAGCAGCCAGTTAGTTTTTATTGGGTTGCCGACAGTTTGCAAAGCAAAAATTAGGGCAACCCTTCATTTTTGTCGTGTCCGTGTCGTTGTTGTTGGTGCTGTTGTTATTCGTGTTGTTGATGTCATCAAAATTAGTGACTCGTTTTCCTCAGCACCCCCCTCGTCGGATTGCTCCCAAACTTTAGTTGTGGGGTCCCCTCACGAGTAGTTGTGCCCCCACCTTGGTGACCCCCTGACCCCACTGGAAGCCGAGTCACGTGATCGTCAAAAAGTCAGGTTTTTGAAAAATAAGAAGGGGGGACTCTTGTGAACTTGAAAATTTTTTGTTAGGGATTTGGACAAAAACATGCCCCTAGGGCTAATTTGGGCCCATAAACACGAATTTGAGGCTGGTTTTTGCCTAGAACCCTCCCATGACTACCCTCAGGGGACCCCCCAAAAGGGTCCTAAGGGGTCACATTTTCGAAATTGAGATTTTGATGTCTCTGGGTGTAATTTGGGCCCCAGAACACGAATCCAATTTCCTTTTTTGCCTAGGATCTCTCTGGACCCCCTTATGAGCCCCGCAAGGTCCCCTTCGTAGGGGGTGCTAAGGTGACAAATTTTTGAAATTGAGATTTTGGGGTGTATGTCACATACATACAGTATGTGGGTAATTTGGACTTCTGAACAATATGCACATATAATGAGGTTTTTCGCCAAAAATAGACACATTTTTGCCAAGAAAGGGGGTCCCTTACTGTCGGCAACCCGTTCAACGCCGACAGGGCTAGTGTCTTTTATGTTTACGTTTGCATTTGTTCTGTCTGTAAAAGCTTCAAGCCAAGCGGAGTCAGAATATGCTGAATTCATTGCAAGTATGTTACTGTTTAAGACATTCTAAGAACAGCTTTTGCTCACAAGCTTTGTTGATTAAGCGACATTGATTTATTTGTCATAGCGCACACAAATAGCGCATATAGCACCTTTGATAGCGCTTATAGCGCAAATAACACTCACAAAAAGCGCTATAGCGCAAATAGCGCATCTAGGTACTTCGATAACTCTTATAGCGCAAATACCACTCCCAAAAAGCGCCGTAGCGCAAATAGCGCATATACCAATTTCAGTAGCACTTATAGCGTAAATAGCACTCACACAAAGCGCTATAGCGCATTAGCAACTTCGATAACGCTTATAGCGCAAATAGCACTCACAAAAAGCGCCATAGCGCATTTGCAACTTCGATAACGCTTATATATAGCAACCTTAACTAAAAAAACGGAGATTTTAAATTTTTGTCATATTTTTTTAAAAAATGGGTCAAAACACACAGTTGATGTATCATAGGAATCTTAATCATATTCAGCTTATGTTAGCATCTAAAGTTTTTCTATGAAAAGTCTATTTTTTCTGCAAAAAAGAAAAATCGTCCGTTTTTTTTATAATGATTTCCCTAAATAAAACGGATTTTTTCAAAAATATAACGGAGGTCATTAAACACCCAAAACCTGCATAAACTTCACTTTTTAAAACTCGAACATCAAGAAAAATCTTTTTTGCTCATCAAGCATATTTTCATTCAAAAAGTTCCAAATAGAATCAGCAATTATAGACTCCATAATTTTACAACAGTCAAGCTCACTGGTCTATAATTTTTTGGATCAGATCGACTGCCCTTTTTATGCACAGGAACAATTACTGCTTCCAGCCACTGGTTAGGCAAACAACCACTATACAGGGACTTTTTGAATAAAATAGTCAAGGGTACCAATATTGCACCTGAGACCATTTTTAAAACATATGCAGAAATTCCATCAGGCCCAGACGATTTTTTATTTGGAAAAGATGTCAATTTTTTCTCAACTAGTTCCGACGTAATATCGACATGACAAAGAGTCTTCAATGTTTAATTTCGAAAAACAGGAAGACTTCCTTTATCTGCCTGATAAACATCACCAAATACATTGGTAAAGCAATTGGCCTCATCTACATTTGACGATACAGCAACACCACTTATAAATAAGCAGGATACATCATTAGATCTCGATAGTTTTGAGCGTACGTATATACGAGTACAGCGATGTCAAATTTTTGCTAAGCAATACCCTACTTTCAAAATTTTTGACGTCATTTTTAGCAGATAGTTTTGCCCGTCTAGCCAAAGTATAAAACTTATCCCTCTTTCTGTGCCTATAAAACCTATAAAACTATAAAAACATCCCTATAAAACAGCCTCTTTCTGTTAAATAATTTCAATGTTGTCTTGGACCAAATATTTCTAGACTCAAACTTTTTTTTGGCAATATTGCAGTCCATTGCATGAACTAATATTTGAGAAAAAGCTAACCACATACTATTTATATCACCAGTTAACACATCACTCCAAGGTACAGCATCCAAAAAGTCATACATAGAGACATAATAACCCTTGTGAAAATTATAGTGTGTTCTACTAGTTTGTTTTTTAACCGGGAAACCAATTTGCATTTAAATTTCCACTTAAATTCAGTCTTAAAATTTTCAGACCAAGTTTAGACCAAATTAAGAACTCTTAAAATAGTCTTAAATGTTAAAAATTTAAGACCAAATTAAGACCAAATTAAGAGTGGCGGTTTTCCTGTGTTTTCAAAACACACACGCACACTCACACAAGTGGAGCCTTGCTGTAAGGAGAGTAAAATCTAAGCCTAAGCCAAAGCCCCATACTAAGCTTAACGTAGCTTTCCTTCCTGCCTGGCACATCACATAGACATACAAAAGCTAATTTTTGAAACTAAGCCTAAGCCTAAGCCTAAGCTCAAAACTAAGCCTATTTCTAAAGGCCGATTCACACGCTGCGATTTTACTGCGATTTAGCCGCAGCGTTTTCGCCGCTGCGGCAAAACGCACTGTCTGAACAGACGCAGCGATTTCAATGCGGAATGAATGCGTCTTGATTTTTCCGCAGCGTTTTAAACGCCAGACTGCAATTCGGCCTGCGATTTCAGTGCGTTTTGACGCTGCGGACGTGTTGTTTTTAACAATATTAGCAAAGCTGTTTCTCATATTTTTAAAACAGTAACGACGCAGCAAAATAGTTAGCGAGACGCAACGTTCGTTCAGATGCTGCGTTTTGTGTGCGACACCCTGCGTCTTGCGTTTTGGGTCAAAATCGCAGCGGCAAAAACGCACTGTGTGAATCGGCCTTAAGCCTAAGCCTGAGGCCAAATTTAGCCAAAAGAAGAAGCCTAGGCTTAGATTAGCATTTTCGACTATATTTTTTATATGATGTGCCAGGCAGGAACGAAGTAGCTTTCCTTCGCGCAAGGCTATGCATATAAACAAATAAATTGCAGAATTACAAAACTAAGCCTGAGCCTCAGCACAGGAAGAAAGTGTTTGAATGTTTTTAACATGTTTTTTGCACTTTCAATTAACACGCTTTTAACATGTTTTAACATATTTTAACATGTTATCAACATGGTTTTAACATCTTTTAACATGTTTTTTGAATAGTGTTAAAAACATGTTATAGAATTTTAACATCATTTTAACATGTTTTTCGCATAAAATTCACTCAAAATTAAGAAGATTTTAACATATGTTAAAAACGTGCTAATAGTATATATGCTAAAAAGTATAGCATGATTTTAACCTGTTTTTTGCATCTTTTTCGCATATTCTAAAAAGATACAAAAAAGATGTTAAATTTATGCTAAAAGTTTTAGCATAAATTTAACATGTTTTTAACACATGTTAAAAATATGTTAAATTTGTGCAAATTTAATGCGAAAAACGTGTTAAATTGATGTTAAAATTTTTTAACATGTTTTTAGCACCATTCAAAAACCATGTTAAAAGATGTTAAAACTTAAAACCATGTTAATAACATGTTAAAATATGTTAAAAACATGTTAAAAGCATGTTAATCGAAAGTGCAAAAAACATGCTAAAAACATTCAAACACATTCTTCCTGTGCAGCTTGAGCCTAAACTAAGCTAGAGTGTAACTCTGGGACTAAGCCTAAGCCTAAGCCTAAATCCAAAACTGGGGCTGTATTCTCAAAATTACCTGCAGGTAAAGTTAGGCTAACTTTACCCACAGGTAAGGTGAAGGTAAAATCGTATTCTCAAACAATGACTAAAGCCAATGTGATAGCTATTGTTACCTTTAATATTCGGGCCAGAAACGTGTTTTATCTTGTTTCACAGCTAAAGTTAATGTATTGTGCAAATTTTTAACCTCAACCGTCGACGTTAACCTTGTTTTCAACTTTAACTTTACCTTTACCCACAGAATTAACTTTACCTTCACCTTACCTGTGGGTAAAGTTAGCCTAACTTTACCTGCAGGTAATTTTGAGAATACTGCCCCAGAGCCTAAATTTGAGTATTTTTGAAAAGACACACGCACACTCACATGTGCATAGCCTTGCGAGAAGGAGAGCTTCAAGCAGAAAAGAGACGAACAACTAAGCTTAAGCCTAAGCCCTAAGCCTAAGCCTAAGCCCAAGCCTAAATCAAAGTGGCACTCCTGGAATGTGGATTTTGGCCATTACTTAGAAAACACGCAAAAATAAACATGTATCGTAAGAACAAAAGTTGTTCAGAAGTGAATTTCCTTTAATTTGATGTGAATATCACATAAAAAATTTTTGAAAATTTTTGAGCTAATTTCAGCAAGAAAAATAGATTTTCACGGAAATGCCTTCACAAGCCAGTGCATTCACACGTACGTAATGAATTGGACAGGCTAAAAAATACTAGCAGCTGTGTTTTACTGAAACATACTCAAAAAATTTTTGATGTTTTATTGAGTGTGGTGTAATTTTCTTTGTGAACTAAGGCAATATTTTCTGCATGAGACAGAAATATAGTGCGTATGAATACAAATGCAAATTTTCGGCTTGCGATTTTAAAAAACTGGCTCAACAAAAAAAGTTGAAATTTGGCACATAAATGCGCCTTGTCGTCTTCGAGCGGTCGCAAAATTTCATTTTGAGCAGATCAATAGTGTTTAAAAAAATTAGTCAAATTTATGTTTTTCGAAAATCGCGATTTTAGTGTTTCTCGATATATTAATCATATCCATGAACAATGACATTTTGGAACCGCTCGATCACGTTGAAGCGAGTAAAATGAGCTATTGGTTGTGCAACAGCTAGTTAGTTCGCTAGAAATCGCAAGCCAAAATTCCACTCACCTTTGGTCTACAGCGAATGCTAATTTGTCTCAATCAACTTCATTTTTTGTTTTTAGGCATACTTTTACACCAGCTTGCCATTGTTTATCTAAAATTGGCCCCGGACTGCCGTTTTTTGAAAAGTCCCATTTCAGGAGCGCCACCTTAAGGCCAAGTTTGAATTTGGTCAAAAAGTTGGGGTTATATAAATGCAGTTGGGGGGAGAAATAGTGGACGTATGTAGGCAGGAAATTTCAACTTTAAATTAAATTTGCTTTGCGCTCAGCCTTGGCCGGAGAACTAGACTTAAAAACTTTTCTGTTAACAAGCGAAAAACCGGCTGCACTGAAACGACTGTAACTTCCTTAATAGTAAAGTTGTTTAGCAAGATTTTGCTATTTTTGAAATCTACACACCCAGACAAAGCGTTTAAAGGTATAGCGGAGTTTTAAGCACGTCTGTGGGCTGAGAACTTGAAGGTTAAAGTTCAGGCAAAAATTTAATTTTAACCGTCAAATTTCTACATATCCAGGAAATTTCAACTTTAAACTAAATTTGCCTTGCGCTCAGCCTTGGCCTGAGAACTAGACTTACAAACTTTTCAGTTAACAAGCGAAAAACCGGCTGTACTGAAACGACTGTAACTTCCTTAATAGTAAATTTGTTTAGCAAGATTTTGCTATTTTTGAAATCTACACACCCAGACAAAGCGTTTAAAGGTATAGCGGAGTTTTTAGCACGTCTGTGGGCTGAGAACTTGAAGGTTAAAGTTCAGGCAAAAATTTAATTTTAACCGTCAAATTTCTACATATCCACGAAATTTCAACTTTAAACTAAATTTGCCTTGCGCTCAGCCTTGGCCTGAGAACTAGATTTACAAACTTTTCTGTTAACAAGCGAAAAACCGGCTGCACTGAAACGACTGTAACTTCCTTAATAGTAAAGTTGTTTAGCAAGATTTTGCTATTTTTGAAATCTACACACCCAGACAAAGCGTTTAAAGGTATAGCGGAGTTTTTAGCACGTCTGTGGGCTGAGAACTTGAAGGTTAAAAAATTTAAGGCAAAAAGGTTCAGGCAAAAATTTAATTTTAACCGTCAAATTTCTACATATCCAGGAAATTTCAACTTTAAACTAAATTTGCCTTGCGCTCAGCCTTGGCCTGAGAACTAGACTTACAAACTTTTCAGTTAACAAGCGAAAAACCGGCTGTACTGAAACGACTGTAACTTCCTTAATAGTAAATTTGTTTAGCAAGATTTTGCTATTTTTGAAATCTACACACCCAGACAAAGCGTTTAAAGGTATAGCGGAGTTTTTAGCACGTCTGTGGGCTGAGAACTTGAAGGTTAAAGTTCAGGCAAAAATTTAATTTTAACCGTCAAATTTCTATGTATAACAAAAAAAGAATAATTTTCGACAAATTTTCAATTTTTTAAAAAAGCTAAAAATGAACGTTTTTCCGCTTTATAAGTGCTAAAAATGAACTCAGCGCACCGAAAAACCTATAAAATGATGTTTTTCGGCGACGAAAAGTCCAGCTGGAATTTTCCCTCCTATTCTTTAGTTGCACCGTCTAGGCTTGCTGGCAGGATTAGGGTTGGGAAATTTCCGGAAATTTTTTCCGGCCGGAAATTTCCGGAACTTTCCGGAAAGGCGGAAATTTGTCTTTTGAGGAAATTTCTGGAAATTTCCAAAAATTTCCGGAAATTTCCTAAAATTTCCGAAAATTTTCCAAAAAATTGAAATATTTTTGAAAATTTTCTTGTAATTTTCTTAAGGGGGCGCTCTGAGTAACTTCCAATAAATCAAATTGCTGTATTTTTTATCTCTTGCTGATACGAACTTTTTTGCTTAAGTGCAATCAAGATGAACACCCAGGCAAGCATTTTTGCAAAGTTTGATGAGTTTCGGAACATTTTAACAAATTTTATGACTGCTTCAAAATTAAAATTTTGAAAAACTTGACTAATTTTTAAAATGACGTAGCTAAATGGTCCCTCAACCAAATTTAACAATCTATAGCTTAAATTCAAGACAATTATCTTATCGAGGTGCCGTTTTTGTTGAATTTTTGCTACCGACGAAAAATTTCTAGTTATTTTAGTTTCTATCAAAAGTGACGTTTTAAAAAGCCTATCATATTGAGCCAAATCATAATAATTACAATTTAAGAAGTTCAGCGCCTCCTTATTCATCAGTTCTATCAGTCTGCAAAGTTTCAAGCGGATCGGTTTTCGCAGCTGACAGTGATCTTAAAAAATGTACGCTGTAGCCCAATTTCAGAAACCTGAAGTTTGCCTACACATACGTATTTTCCAAAAAATGGAGCTTATTTTTCTATACTAAAATCCGTTGAGAAAAGTTTCAGAATCCAAAAAGTAGCTAACGTAAAATTAGTTTGAAAAATAGTGTATGATTGTCAATGTTGGTCAACGTATTTTGGAAATTTTTTTAGAAAGGTTTGCCTACACAAACGACCTTTTGAAAAGTTGCAACTAGCGTTCAGCTACAAAGAACTGTTTCAAACAGTACCAAAAGCCATATAGAATTTTTTGGTAAATCGATTTAAAGATTTTTTCCCATTGAAAAATAGATTAAAATTTCAAGTTGAACAAAATTTGACGTTATATACATCAAATGAATGCTAATTTAATTTGCAACAACTTTTTTTTTTAGTTAATTAACGAAAACGTACGTGAAAAATTTTATCGCCCAAAGTCTGTTATTCAGAGCGCCACCTTAACCCTTTCATGCTGGGAATCTCAGGTACCACACGTGGTGGATGCCCAATCTGGGGCAATAAAGCTTGGCTACCTTAATCTAGTCAACCGATCTTCGAATTGTTTTTTCAGGAATCGCAGATCTTCACATTTAGTGGCCCAATTTTAGTCCTGCTGCCACACAACGAAACCTATGCTTGATTTAGCAATGTGAAAATTTGACTTTTTTTTAACGTAAAGTAGTAATTACTTTATGGCCTCATTATGATTTTTGATCGCAATTGCGGCAGTCAAGTTTTTGTGCATCAGATACAGCGGATATTGTACATAGTTCATTTCTAGCAGTCAACTATGACAGGCGCACGGTTGCTGTGTTAATACTCTAAGGTGAGGTACATGCCTGAGCGATGGCGCAAAAGTTGCACAAACTTTCAGCTTTGAGCGCTTATAACTCAAAAACGGTGCGTCCTAGACCCTTAATCGACTATTATGTTTTGTTCACCATTAAATTCTCTATTGAATGGTGGTTTCGCGAGCTCTCTACAACGCACATAGCTCAAGCAATGGCCAAAAAACTGGAAGGTGTCAAAGTCTGGCTGCTTCAGTCAAAGGGTTAATGTTTTGCGATTATGTAGACACTAAGATAGAGCAAATTTTAGTTTAGTATTTAATTTAATTTAAATTAAATTTAATTTTTTTTAAAGCTTTAAAGCTGTGTGGCAGTAGGACTAAAAATCGCCGGCCAAATGCGAAGACCTGCAATTCACATAAAAACAGCTCAAAGTCCTTGTCACTAGAATAGACTAGTCAAGTCAAGTTGCATAGACCTAGATTTGGGTAGTTCACCATGTGGTATCTTCCATGATCCTCTGCGCATGAAAGGGTTATATAGACTTAAAAACTGAACCGAACACTCAACAAAACATTTTAATCAAGCTATGCACATGAAGCTTCAGACAAACACGGCCTTTTCCTTATAGCAGTTTTTTGTGCGACAAGATACATGAAAATTACCAAAACTATATTTAACAGAAAAAATTGTGTTCACAATGTTCGATTGATTGGGTTTCTTGCAAATTGCACTGCTTCATGAGATTAATTACATCAAAATTTTAATATTGTAGAAATTATATGAAATTGTCATAAATTATGCTTTTAAAATTAAATATAATTGTTTAAATTTTCTTTAAAAATTATTAAATAAAACCAATATATGCCGGAAATTTCCGAAAACTTCCGAAAATTTCTCAAAATCTTCAGGTAGGAAATTTCCGGAAATTTCCGAAAATTTCCAGAAAGATTGCTTCGGAAACTTCCGGAAATTTTCAGACCACTCACATCCCTAGGCAGGATACTCTAGGCTAAGCTGGCAGAATTTTTCCTAAAAATTTTGATTTTTTAATACCTAAGCCTGAGCCTAAGCGTAAGCCTGAACGTAAGCCTAAGCCTCATACTAAGCCTAAACCTAAGCCCAAGCCTAAATTGAGGACCAGTTTGAATTTGGTCAAAAATTGGACGATTCTGGTGAATTTGGCCAATTTTTCGGAGGAACCACAGGAAGAATATGTTTGAATGTTTTTAACATGTTTTTTGCACTTTCGATTAACATGCTTTTAACATGTTTTCAACATATTTTAACATGATATTAGCATGGTTTTAACATTTTTTAACATGCTTTTAGAATAGTGTTAAAAACATGTTAAAAAATTTTAACATCAATTTAACACGTTTTTCGCATTAAATTTGCACAAATTTAACATATTTTTACCATGTGTTAAAAACATGTTAAATTTATGCTAAAACTTTTAGCATAGATTTAACATATTTTTTGTATCTTTTTAGAATATGCGAAAAAGATGCAAAAAACATGTTAAAATCATGCTAAACTTTTTAGCATACTTTTAGCATGTTTCTAACATACATATGTTAAAATCATATTAATTTTGAGTGAATTTGATGCGAAATACATGCTAAAATGATGTTAAAATTTTTTAACATGTTTTTAACACTATTAAAAAACATGTTAAAAGATGGTAAAACCATGTGAATAACATGTTAAAATATGTTAAAAACATGTTAAAAGCGTGTTAATCGAAAGTGCAAAAAACATGTTAAAAACATTCTAACACTTTCTTCCTGTGAACGGGGTCAACGTGCCTATGTTTTAAGTTAAATGCAGTTGGGGGGAAAAATTGTGGACCTATTTTTTTGAGTAAAGCACCTTGGGGGAAGCATTTTTGCTTCAAGAACCCCTATTTAATTTGTTGGATTTTTTAAGATGACCCCCCGAAATCTGAACCCTCAGAGAGGGACGTTTTACAATTTTTTCCGAAGCCTTGATTTTTGCATTCTAATCGTGTCTAAATGGTGTCAAATTATTGTTTACAATTTTTTAGAATTAAAACAAAGGCTTTTTGACCGGGTTCCAGCCGAAAAATTGGCCAAATTCGCCAGAAACGTCCAATTTTTGACCAAATTCAAACTTGGCCTTAAGGTGGCACTCCTGAAACGTGTGTTTTGGCCATTATTTTGAAAACGCGCAAAAATAAACATGCATCATAAGAACAAAAGTTGATCAGAAGTGAATTTCCTTCAATTAGATGTACATATAACATAAAGAATTTTTTGAACATTTTGGAGCAAATTTCGTCAAGAAAAATAGATTTTCACGGAAATGCCTTCACAAGCCAGTGCATTTACACGTATGTAATGAATATGAAAGGCTGAAAAACACTAGCAGTTGTGTTTTACTGAAACGTAATTAATTTTTTTATGAACTAACGCAATACTTTCTGCATGAGACAGAAACATAGTGCGTGTGAATACAAACGCAAATTTTTGGTTTGCTTTTTAAAAAAATTGGCTCAACGAAAAAAGTTAAAATTTGGCACATAAATGCACCTTGGCATCTTCGAGCGGTCGCAAAATTTGATTTTTGGCACATCGATCTAGTTGTTTCAATTATTTCATTTAATCATTGAAACCCACTTTCAATTTCAATTTCAATATCAATTATTAATTGATATTGAAATTGAAAATATTTAGCCTAGAAATTGATAATGGTATTGAAATTGAAAATAATTTGGTCAAAAATTGATAATGGTATTGAAATTGAAAATATTTTAATTGAAATTGAAATTGAAACTATACTTTCAATTTCAATATCAATTATGCTGGGCTGGTTGACTTCACAGCATGTCTGATGCTGGAACGAAGTCTTGTCTGTATGCCTTTTTGTGCATGTAGCATGTGTCGGTGAACAGCCATGATTGAAACGTAATTGATATTGAAATTGTCTAATTTCAATTATTATTTTCAATTGAGCGTACGTCTCTTTATTATCAGCTTGAACTTTTTGTTATTGTAGGGGCAAAGAGCCATTTATGATCAAGTCGCAATTATGAATAACTGAAAATTTGATTGGCTAGATCTCGGGCCACGTGACACATTAACGTATGAAAAACGTATCAAAATGAAGCTTGACGTTTGGGCAACCAATGACAAAAAAAATGTTTCGGTCACGCTTGCGTATCCGGAAAAATTTTGGATCAGGTGCATCCAATCAAAATTTCCCGAAAACTTTGTTAAGAAAAGGACCATCTCAAGTTCGTTTGTCAGCTCAGATAAACTGATGCAGACTATGTTGAGTAAAAATTTTTGCATCAGCGAAATCAACAGTTTTTCTTCTTTACAAACAAGTCAGGTGAATAATTTAAAATAAAAATAAAAATAATAAATTAAAATTTAAAAAAATCACTAATAACTAGTGATGTGGATCGAATCGGATCGCTGATTAAGTAAGGTTAGATGGCCAGATCGAATCGGCTGTGAAATTTTTGATCGGCGATTCGGCGATCGTTGGTATAACTTTTGAGTATTAAGTACCGTGGTGCGTACGCGGTGCGTGTAATTTCGCGCATTTTTGTGTTTACAAAGAAACATTTATCATAATATTACTTATTAAAAAAGCCTCAGCAGTTACGCTAAAAAATTGAAAAATAATTGAAATTGAAAATATTTGCAAAATTGAAATTGAATTGAAAATATTTCGAGAAAAAAATTGAAATGGTATTAAAATTGAAAATATTTGGGCAAAAAATTGATGATGGTATTGAGATTGAAAATAATTGGGCAAAAAATTGATAATGGTACTGAAATTGAAAATATTTGGGCAAAAAATTGATAATGGTATTGAAATTGAAAATAATTCCATAATTGAAACAACCCTTTCGATAGTATCTAAAAATTTTAGCCAAATTTATGTTTTTCAAAAATCGCGATTTTAGTGTTTTTCGATATATCAATCATATTCATCAAAAATGACTTTTTGCGACCGCTCGATCACGTTGAGGCGAGCAAAATGAGCTATTGATTGTGCAACAGCTACTTACTTGCAAAAAGAATTCGCAAGCCGAAATTCCACTCACGTTTGGTCTACAGTGAATGCTAATTTGTATCAATCAACTTCAGTTTTTGTATTTAGGCATACTTTTACACTAGCTTGCCACTGTGTATCTGAAATTGGCCCCAAACTGCCGTTTTTTTGAAAAGTCACACTTCAGGAGCGCCACCTTAAGGTAGCGCTCAGCAACAACACTCATGTTTGGCGCTCAGCTCATGCAATAAATAGCAATACCACTTTAATTGTATATCAAAGAGACATCAAAAAAACCTATTTACAATACAGTTCAGCACTTTAATGTGAATGTGTCAAATTTTATGACCATGTCGAATTTCCTATTCACACTAATTTTGTTTTTGACTTAGCTCAGCGAAACTTCAACCGATTTTGACGATCTTGGTATCAATAGAAAGATATCTCAAAAATCTAGACGTGATTGATCTTCGATTTTTTATTTTTATTTTTGATTTTGCAAAAAATCGATTTTTCAAAAATCAGTCGTGTTTGAGCGACTACAAAAAGTGCTGCGGGCCAAAATTTGAAAATAGAAAAACTTTCACGTCTGCATTTATATTCTTTCTTTCATTGGGCAAATTTTCAACTCAATCGCAAACGGCAGCTGGGACCCAGTTCCAAAAAAAGTAGTCGATTTCGCTACGCAAAAATGTGAGGTTTGCCCACACGTTTCACTTTTTCAAAAATTAGACCTTTCCTAGGACTGCATATTTCCGTTGAAAAAGTTACAAAAAGCCATACTCAATTTCTTAAGAAATTAAATCAAAAATTTGACATTTTCGAAGATTTATTAGCTTTGTAGGTTTTTTTTTTGGATTTGCTATTTTCACGGCTAAATAACTCAGCAAAACTTCAACGTATTCTTAAGTTTAATACATCAATTTAAAGCTAAGAAACCGCATATTTCAATGATATGAGTAATCATTTTGTATGGAAACAAAATTTTTTTTGCTACGGCTACAAAATTGTCCAAAAAATTAAAAAATTTTTTTATCACAATATGCACATCAAATGAAAGCTATTTTCATTTTGAACAACTTTCCTTCAAGACATTCTGGTCAAAAATGTCGCTGAAAAAAATTAAACGCCAAAGTCGGTTCCCCTGAGCGCCACCTTAAGGTGGTACTAACGAATGTGCAGTTTTTTTAAACTTTTGAAAAAATTTAGTTGATTCAAACGAAATTTTCTCGAGAATAAAGTCAGCAATGAATTAATTCGTATTCTTATAATGACGAATAAAGTTAGCGGGATCATGTGAAAAATTTTTAGGAGAAAACCAAGTCAACAAGCCAAATTACACAACAGGAGAATAGAAATTTAACAGTTCTGGCCACTTTTCTAAGCGCATGCAAAACGCATAAACACAAAATGAACATGAATAAACTTTTGCAAAATTTCTAGACCCAAAATGAAAATTTTTTAAATTGCTTTTATTTTTGCGCAGATATAGAACCTGAAAGTTGCGTGTGAATAGACACTTTTGACTTTGAAAGCTTATATTTTGTTTAATATTTGACAAATCACAAAATCGTGCATTTTGGGTCTAGATAATTTCTTTTTAAATATTTGTTCCATTTTTCGCACGTTTTTATTGTTTCAACTCTTCAAAAAGTGGCCAGATATGTAAGTGCTCAAAAAAGCCAAATTGGTCCACTTTTAACACGTGCCATACAAATCATATTTATAGTTGTGCAATGATACTTTGCATAAACATAGAGAAAAAGTAGCGCTTTCGAACGGTATAAAGAATGTGCTCTTATATGAATTATTAATTGAATACCAGCCTGTTGAAAAACACTGCACATTCATTAGTACCACCTTAAGGGGGCGCTCCGGGAATCGGGGGTTACATAGAAAATTGGCAAAAAAGTTGGCAAATGTCAAACTTTACTATACATATATGTAGTATGGCACAAAGGAACACTGGAGGCAAAATTTCAAATCACGTGATCATGTCTCTGCTTATGTCTCTCTAACTCTGCTTATACTTTGTGTATAGTCACACTTTATATACCAAAATGTAGCTTATGTGCTTCTCTAGTTGAACAATATTTTGGTTTTTAGCTTTTATGTCGGATTTGGATAGAAAATGTCATTATGTGTTTTCGAAGTCGAACTCTGAGCAAAAAAATTAATATAAAAAAATTTCTAAGCTTTATTTTAAAAAACTAAAAAATTGTTCAACTGCGCAGAGCCTAAGACTATACTTGAGCAAAATTTTGCAGAAAAATATTTTACCAGCATTTTATAATGGAATGCCGAAAAATTGGTTTTGTATTCACACAGCTTATATTTGAGTCTGCTGCTTCTGAAAATGGTTTCTTGTGCGATTTTTTTGCACAGAACGCAGTAAAATTGTTTTAATTTTTCATTACGACTAATAAAATTTACGTATCGTCTGCTTGGAAAACCTCAAAAAGCGTTGATGCACTGGCTTACTTGCTGAGTTTGTGTAAAAGTCGAATAAAATCAGTAACTTGTCCCATTTTTTCAAAATTTTTTGCTATGGAGATATGCGCGTCAAAACATCAAAAATAGTATTTTGGGCAACTTTTCTTCCAGAATGATAGGTCATTTTGGCTGTTTTTAAAAAATATGGCCCAAATCCTTGATTCCCGGAGCGCCCCCTTAAGGTAGCGCTCAGCAACAAAACAAATGTTTGGCGCTCAGCTCATGCAATAAATAGCAATACCACTTTAATTGTATATCAAAAAGACATCAAAAAACCTATTTACAATACTGTTCAGCAGTTTAATGTGAATGTGTCAAATTTTATGACCATGTCGAATTTCCTATTCACATTAACTTTGTTTTTCACCTAGCTCAGCGAAACTTCAACCGATTTTTATGGTCTTGGTATTAGTAGAAAAATCTCTCAAAAATCTAGACGTGATTGATCTTCGATTTTTCATTTTTATTTTTGATTTTGCAAAAAATTGATTTTTCAAAAATCAGTTGTGTTTGAGCGACTACAAAAAGTGCTGCGGGGCAAAATTTGAAAATCTAAAAACTTTCACGTCTGCATTTATATTCATTCTTTCATTGTGCAAATTTTCAACTCAATCGCAAACGGCAGCTGGGACTCAGGTCCAAAAAAAGTAGTCGATTTCGCTACGCAAAAATACAAGGTTTGCCCACACGTTTCACTTTTTTAAAAAGTAGACCTTTCCTAGGACTGCATATTTCCGTTGAAAAAGTTACAAAAAGCCATACTCAATTTTTTAAGAAATTAAATCAAAAATTTGACACTTTCGAAGATTTATCAGCTTTGTAGGTTTTTCATTTTGGATTTGCTATTTTCACGTGTAAATAACTCGGTAAAACTTCAACGTATTTTTAAGTTTAATACATCAACTTAAAGCTAAGAAACAGCATATTTTAATGATATGAGTAATCATTTTATATGGAAACAAAAATTTTTCTGTTACGGCTACAAAATTGTCCTAAAAATTTTAAAAATTTTTTTATCACAATATGCACATCAAATGAAAGCTATTTTCATTTTGAACTACTTTCCTTCAAGACATTATGGTCAAAAATGTCGCTGAAAAAATTAAACGCCAAAGTCTGTTCCCCTGAGCGCCACCTTAAGGTGGTAGTAACGAATGTGCAGTGATTTTTAAATTTTTGAAAAAATTTAGTTCATTCAAACTGTATTTTTTGAAAATAAAGTCTGTAAAAAATTGATTCATATACACAAAATGGCCAATGAAGTTAGCGGGATCATGTGAAAAATTTTTAGGAGCAAGCCAAGCCAACAAGCCAAACTACACAACAGGAGAATGGAAATTTAACAGTTTTGGCCACTTTTCTAAGCGCATGCGCAGCGCATAAACACAAAAATGAACATGAATAAACTTTTGCAAATTTTTTAGACCCAAAATTAAAATTTTTCAAATTGCTTATATTTTTGCGCAGATATAGAACCCGAAAGTTGAGTGTGAATGGAAAGTTTTTACTTTGAAACCATATATTTCATTTAATAATTGACAAATAGAAACCCAGACAAACCCCAAAAACAAAAAAAACAAAAAAAAAAAAAAGAGAGAAAAAAAAAAACGAAAAGGGTAACGAACGCGTGTAAGCGAAATCGAAATAGCACTTTTTGTGCTATAGCGCTTTTTTTATGCGCTATATGCGCTATAAGCGCTATAAGCGCTATGGAATTTGCTATATGCGCTATTTGCGCTATAGCGCTTTTTGGGGGTGCTATATGCGCTATTTGCGCTATATGCGCTATCGAAGGTGCTATATGCGCTATTTGCGCTATAGCGCTTTTTGGGGGTGCTATATGTGCTATTTGCGCTATATGCGCTATCGAAGGTGCTATATGCGCTATTTGCGCTATAGCGCTTTTTGGGGGTGCTATATGCGCTATTTGCGCTATATGCGCTATCGAAGGTGCTATATGCGCTATTTGCGCTATAGCGCTTTTTGGGGGTGCTATATGCGCTATTTGCGCTATATGCGCTATCGAAGGTGCTATATGCGCTATTTGCGCTATAGCGCTTTTTGGGGGTGCTATATGCGCTATTTGCGCTATATGCGCTATCGAAGGTGCTATATGCGCTATTTGCGCTATAGCGCTTGTTGGGGGTGCTATATGCGCTATTTGCGCTATATGCGCTATCGAAGGTGCTATAGGCGCTATTTGCGCTATAGCGCTTTTTGGGAGTGCTATATGCGCTATTTGCGCTATAAGCGCTATCGACGGTGCTATATGTGCTATTTTTTTGGATATGGATGAAACTTCGACAGAAAAATGGCCAGGGGGGATTTGAACCACCCATTGCTAGATTACTAGCTTAACGCTCTACCGACTGAGCTACGCTGGCCTATTGGTGTTTGTGTTAATTTCCCTTTAAATAGTGATGCTGATCTTGGATAGCGCTTATAGCACCTGAGGGTGCTATTTGCGCTATTTAGGCGCTATTTTGTGCTATTGGCTAACTTATTGAAAAGTTTTGTACTTTTTAGCACGTATACGATCCCTCAATAAACAAAAAGAATTTTAAAAGTATTTTAAAACTTTCATTTGTGTTCTGGACGTCGATATAAAAAATATTGCATAAATAGCGCAAATAGCACAACGATAGCGCATCAAAGTGCTATAAGCGCTATTTTTTTCATAGGCTTAAAAAATAGCGCTTATAGCACCCGAGGGTGCTATTTGCGCTATTTAGGCGCTATTTTGTGCTATTGGCTAATTTGTTGAAAAGTTTTGTATTTTTTAGTAAGTATACGGTCCCTCAATAAATTAGAAAAATTTTAAAATTATTTTTAAATTTTTGTTTGTGTTCTAGTCGACGATACAAAAAAATAGCGCATATAGCACAACGATAGCGCATCAAAGTGCTATAAGCGCTATTTTTTTCGTAGGTTTAAAAAATAGCGCTTATAGCATCTGAGGCTGCTATTTGCGCTATTTAGGCGCTATTTTGTGCTATTGGCTAATTTATTGAAAATTTTTGTCCTTTTTAGTGAGTATACGGTCCCTCAATAAATTAGAATAGTTTTAAAATTATTTTTAAAATTTTGTTAGTGTTCTAGTCGACAATATAAAAAATAGCGCATATAGCAAAACGATAGCGCATCAAAGTGCTATAAGCGCTATTTTTTTCGTAGGCTTAAAAAATAGCGCTTATTGCACCAGATGGTGCTATTTGCGCTATTTAGGCGCTTGGACGCTGCTTGGACTTGATTATTTCTATATTATTATGATTATTAACTCATTATTGCTTTAAACTATTTCTGGTTCTTTTCCTGCTTAACAAGTAAGTTATATATGTTTTTTGGTTTTTTCTTTTAATGATCTGTTTTTAGTAGAATATTAATATGCTGGAGAATACTTTAGAAATCTTTTTACCCTTCTAGGGTTTCATTTTGTGTAACCAATAGGAGCGAAGAATGGAAAGTTATGTTGGGTAATTGCCTACAATTTTGACTAATAGGACCGAGGGATGGAAAGCCCTACAAACCCAACCCCGGGGGAGTGGGGGGGGGGTTGGGCGCCTACTGAATCTTTTTACCATTCTAAAGGTTCATTTTGCGTAACCAATAGGACGAAGAATGGAAAGTCATGTTGGGTAATTGCCTACAATTTTGACTAATAGGCGCGAGGGATGGAAAGCCCTACAATTGCCTACAATTAGTGTTTGTGACCGGCCGGAATTTTCGGCCGGCCGGCCGGCCGCCGGCCGGCCTGATGGTCGCCGGCCGGCCGGCCGGCCGGCTAAAATCAGCCGGCCGGCCGGCCGGTCAAAATCGGCCGGCCGGCCGGCCGGTTAAAAACACCGGCCAGCCAGCCAAATTCAACCGATTGACAAAATTAGGCCGGCATAACAATCCGGCAGGCTAAGTTTATGCCGAAATGACACTCTGGACTGGTTTTATCCTAAAATTCGGCCGTTCTGGCCGGCCGGCCGGCCACCCCCCCCCCTTCCCCCCGGTTGTTGGGTTTGAAGGCTTTCCATCCCTCCCTCCTATTAGTCAAAATTTTAGGCAATCACCCAACATGACTTTCTATTTTTCGCTTCTATTGGTTACGTAAAATAAAACCCTAGAAGTGCAAGAAGATTCAGTAGGCGCCAACCCCCCCCTCCCCCCGGTTGTTGGGTTCATAAGCTTTGGGAGAGGAGGGGGGGAGGGGGGGTTGGGCGCCTGAGCGAGGGATGGAAAGCCTATGAACCCAACAACCGGGGGGGAGGGGGGTGGGCGCCTACTGAATCTTTGTACCCTTCTAGGGTTTCATTTTGCGTAACCAATAGGACCGAAAAATGGAAAGTCATGTTTGGTGATTGGCTAGAATTTTGACTAATAGGAGCGAGGGATGGAAAGCCTACAAACCCAACAAAGGGGGGAGGGGGGGGGGTGGGCGCCTACTGAATCTTCTTACCGTTCTAGGGTTTCATTTTGCGTAACCAATAGGAGCGAAAAATGGAAAGTCATGTTGAGTGATTGCCTAGAATTTTGACTAATAGGAGCCAGGTATGGAAAGCCTACAAACCCAAGAACCGGGGGGGAGGGGGGGTGGGCGCTTACTGAATCTTTTTACCCTTTTAGTAATAATTTTAATATTTTTTTTTAATTCAGGGATCGTATTTGTAATAAAAAGTGCAAAAAATAATCAGTAATTTAGCTTATAGCAGAAAAAACAGCGCCTAAATAGCGCAAATAGCACCCTCACGTGCTATAAGCGCTATTTTTAAGCCTATGAAAAAAATAGCGCTTATAGCACTTTGATGTGCTATCGTTTTGCTATAAGCGCTATTTTTTTATATCATCGACCAGAAGACAAACGAAAATTTTAATATTATTTTAAATTTATTTTTTTTATTAAGGGATCGTATACATAGTAAAAAGTACAAAAAATGTCAATAAATTAGCCAATAGCACAAAATAGCGCCTAAATAGCGCAAATAGCACCCTCAGGTGCTATTAGCGCTATTTTTTAAGCCTATGAAAAAAATAGCGCTTATAGCACTTTGATGCGCTATCGTTTTGCTATATGCGCTATTTTTTTATATCATTTATTAAAACACAAAGTAAAACTTGAAAAGAATTTTAAACTTTTTAATTTTAATTGAGAGATTGTATACGTACTAAAAAGTACAAAAGTTTTCATTGGGAGGGGGGGGGTACCTGTCGTAGCGTGTATAGCGCAAATAGCAGGGGGGGGGGTGGCGTTTTCGAGCTGTACAGTATGATAGCGCAAATAGCGCAAATAGCGGGGGGGGTGGGGGGGGGGCGTTTTCGAGCTGTACAGTATGATAGCGCAAATAGCGCAAATAGCGCCTAGGGGGGGGGTGTAAAATCCTGTGCAGGTGCACGCTTACACGCGACATCTACCGCCAAATGGGTGAACATTTAGCAAAAATTCATTAAAAGTTCATCAATTCACATCATTAGACACAAAATAGCAGTCGAAAAATGTTTGAAACGGCAAAATTAATTTTTGCGTCCATTTTTGCCAGCAAACCGGCTTTTACCAAAAGCTGTGTTCGATTTGGTACATTTTTAACATTATCTAAAAAACTGTGTAACACTGCTCAGCTACCTAAACTGTTTTTCACCAGGGTCTTGGGTCCCCAAAATTCTGCAAATTTCAGTGCAATCGAACAACGATACGCAAAGTTGCTGGCTCAAAAAATTATACTGAGCAGTGCTCACGGTAATTTTCGGCATTCGATATCTTTTTGCTGCTTCAACCGATTTGGCTCAAATTTGGCATGAAGATAGCCTATCATTGTGCGCAGTTGAACATTTTTTTAAAATAATGTTGTAGACCCTGATACCACTGCTTTTAGTGCTGGGAGACCGACTTCGAAAATACAAGAATTGCAATTTTAACAAATTCGCACTAAATAATCAAAAACAAAAATAATGTTCAACTTAGAATTGGAAATTTAAACGTTTAAACGTGAATGGTATACGTCAAGTAAGGTATCATTCAAAAGCGCCTACTGTTCTCAGTTGAAAGGTGTCAATTTTATGTTTTTACGTTAACGTTGAGGCAAGTTATGACGGTCTGGGGGGCGTTTCAGTAAGCGCTCTTAGCGCTTATGAGCTCATAAGTGGTTCCAACGATGTCGCCTCCCCGTGGTGGAATTGGACGCAGCCCTGAATTCCCGGATTCTGGTTGCGACAAATGGCATCAGCCCCCCCTCCTCCCGCCACCTGTGTTTTTGGTGCCGGAGCGGCCCACGCCGGCATCGCTGCTCCGTATGCTGTTGATCATCGCCGGCATTGAACCCAACCCTGGTCCACCTGTGCGTTACCCTTGCACTACCTGCGGCCAGTCTGCCCACTTTGGATCCGTCAAATGTTCCAGCTGTCACCAGTGGGTCCATTCCAAACCACAGTGCAGCAACCTTTGACGTCTGGCAGATTATGACTATCAACACTACACCTGCCCCTCATGCCAACGTCAACAACAGTCTCCAGCCCCACTCCTCAGCTGCAACACCACTACTCAACAGTTCAACATTCTGCAGCTTAACATCAACGGGCTGTCCAACAAAACCAATGAGCTCGAGCAATTCCTGCGCGACAACAACATCATGATTGCGGCCCTCCAAGAAACAAAGTTAGCCCCCAACAGCCGCTCTCCAACAGTCCACGGCTACACTTTGGTTCGCCAAGATAGAACGAGCCACGGCGGAGGCCTGGCTTTTCTGGTGCATCATTCGGTGCGCTTTAGCGAAAAAGCACCTCCAGCAGCCCCACAAACCGACAGCACGACTGAGGCCATGGCTATCCGAGTTCCGACTGTAGATGGAGACATCGACGTCGTCAATGTCTATATACCACCAGCTAGCTCATGCCCACCTGGGTTCCAACCATCGATCGCCCGCTTCGTCGCCTCTGACGACACATTGGTATTGGGCGATTTCAACGCTCACAATCAGCTGTGGTATTCCTCTCTCTCGGATACTCGTGGTGCCCGTTTTGCTGACGAATTGTCAAACAGCGACAGCGCAGTGCTCAACACCAACCTCTCCACCAGACTACCCACCAATGGCACGCCCTCGTCCCCGGACATCTCAATTGCATCGCCATCCCTCCTCACGGCTGCCGAATGGACGGTTGAAACTAGAATGCCATCGGATCACCTGCCCATCATCATTTCACTATCTTCCCATGCGCCTGTCTCAACATCTCGCCGCAAAACCTTCATCAATATTTCGCGTGCAGATTGGGACAGTTTCACTGCTGAAACGGAAGATCGGTTCAGTCACGCCCTGCAGTCTACAAATGCCGACGACGACGCAGCTGCCCTGGAAAGTACTTTCAGAAGCATCATCGGCGAAGCATCCAGGCACTGCATTCCAGCCGGCCGTCGCAAGCAATTCACCCCTGGCCTCTCTACAGATGCCAAGCGTTTGATCAGGCAGCGGGATCATCTGCGTGCTATCGATCCAAACTCCAACCAGCTCGCCGATCTTAACAACAACATCAGCCGAATCATCAGTGAAACCAAGCGCATCAAATGGCAGGAACACGTCGAATCGTTTAGCCACCACAACAACACCAACAAACTCTGGCGGACTCTAAAAGCCCTCGACGGGCGTGGGCGACCACCGCCCAACACCGCCATCAAATTCAACGACAAACAATTCGACTCCGATTCCGACATTGCTGCTCGCCTCAATAAGCAGTTCACCAGCATCACGACCCACAAATCGGACAACCGAATGCGCCGCCTCGTTAGATCCGTCAAGGCTGCTCCGAAAGACGATGCCCCTCAGTTCTCGGGCGAAGAGGTATTTCGATCCATAAAGAAATGCAGGAACTCTAAAGCTGCCGGCCCGGATGGCATAACCAACATGCATCTGAAACACCTCGGCATGTCTGGCTGCCAGTTTCTAGCTCGAATCTTCAATGCTTCAGTCGGACGCTGCCGCATACCTGCCATCTGGAAAGCTGCCACCATCATACCTCTTCTTAAGCCCGGCAAAGACCCCAAGCTAGCCGCATCGTATAGGCCAATCTCGTTATTGTGCCCAGCAGTCAAGATCCTCGAGGCCCTGCTGCTACCTGCCATCGTCGCCCACCTGCCACCAGCCGAACACCAACATGGTTTTCGATCGAAAAGGTCTACCGTGTCCGCTTTGTTGAATCTGTCAACGTCTATCGCCGACGGATTTAATCAACGAAAACCTCCAAGCCGGACCGTAGTCGTCGCTGTCGACCTCTCCAAGGCATTCGACACGGTGGATCACCACGACCTGCTAGCCATGATTCACGATTCGGCCATACCGAGGGCTATCGATCGGTGGCTCTCATGCTATCTCCGCGGCAGACAATCCAGAACATTGTTTCGCGATGTTTTGTCACCGGCGCGTATTATCAGAACCGGCGTCCCCCAAGGCTCCGTCATCTCGCCGCCTTTATTCAACGCCTACATCCGCAATTTGCCAGTCCCACCCGAAGGTGTAAAAGTCGTTAGCTACGCGGACGACATTACCATCTACGCCACTAGCTCCAATTTCAACGTGGCGGCAGCACGAATCAATAGCTATCTACCACGACTTAATAATTTTCTTCAAAGTCGATCGCTGCTGATCTCCACTACAAAGTCAACCGTTACGCTTTTCACGCCTGATACACACGAGGCCAAGCTGCATCCGGATGTGCGCATCGACGGCGTACTGCTGCCTCTAGAAACGAAACCAAAAATCCTAGGCGTCGTTTTTGATACTATGTTCACTTTTGCTCAACATGGTAAGATTACTGCCACAAAAGTGCAACGACGTAACAACATCATACGGGCTCTTTCCGGTACTTCCTGGGGACAACAGAAAGAAACGCTCGTCTCGACCTATAAGGCGATTGGACGCTCAGTTTTGAACTATGCCTGTCCGATTTGGGCACCTCAACTCAGTAACTCTGGATTTCAAAAGCTTCAAGTGGCTCAGAACACCGCCTTACGTACTGCTACTGGTTGCTTACGCATGACTCCAATCGATCATCTGCATCAGGAAACAAACATGCTGCCTGTCAAGCAGCACTGCCTGTTGCTCTCGGATCAGTATTTGGCTCAATGCCACTCGGCTTCACATCCCTGTCACGCACTGGCCAACCATCCACCACCTCCACGACGTATGAAGGCTACGCTACATTCGGAATGTCATGCTAGAGTTAACCACGTTATCAACAGCCTTCCCCCGAACTCTACAACCAAGCAGTTTGTAAATAAGCTGCACACCAACTGTGTCAATACCGTTCTAACCACCTATGCGAACAATCCAGTACTTGGTGAGCCACCGCCACCTGTCAGTGCTGCTGAACAGGACCTGTCCCGTTTAGTGCGTACCAGACTAGCCCAACTCCGTTCAGGCTATTCCAGCTGCTTGAACAACTACCGCAACCGAATCAACCCCGCGGTCTCTAATAGTTGCAACGAGTGCGGAGCGTCACCCCACGACGTAATGCATATGTTCAACTGCCCAAGCAATCGAGTCCGCCTGCGGCCCGCCGACCTTTGGGCAAATCCAGTCGAGGCAGCCCGCCAACTGAAGATTGCATGATCAACAGCTCCAACTAACACTCGTGGCAGAGGCAAACAACAACAACAACATGAGCTCATAAGTGGGCAACTTATGCGTGCTCTTAAGGATTAGGTGTTTCAGTAACTGCTCTTAAGTTAAGAGCACGCATAATTTTGCGCATAAGTTTAAGAGCAGTAAATCGGGCTTCTAGCGAGCTCATAAGTGATTCTGAGCATGCAAATTGCGTGGAAAATACGTTTTAACGTGACTGCTTTGCACTAGTTCATTTTGTTACATCATGTTTATTTCAATAGAGAATTTTTTTACGTAAGCGTTCACTAAATTTTGATCCCTTTATCTCAAAACTGACGCAATTCTTACCTTTTTTAAACCAAAACGCACCGATTTTGACAATTTTTGGCCAAAATTTCGGGAAAAACTGCTGAAATTTTATAAAAAAATGCCGTTTTTTTCAATATTAGCACAAAATTTGTCTCACGCCGGGACCCTCTCCCTGCTCTACACCTGGTGGGACGCCAGGGCCGAATTTTGGTGGTCTTCTCCACCATCCCCTTAACTACATGAGTGTCTGTGCATGTATTTAGCATAAAAAGTTTTTTGTGCTTCATAATTGCTAGTTACATAACTGATAGTTTGAATGATACGTGCTCAGTTTAAAAATATAATAAATTTAAATAATTATCATAAAAATGCCCTTTCATCAAGGGCAGCAGTGTGGGTGGAATAGGAAGGTTGGCTGATCTGCAGCGGAAAAATGCTAATAAGCTTGTTAAATGTCCAGGACAAGTTTTGCAGCCGAATAGGGAAACTCCGCTTGCTAAATGAAGCGGACAAGACTTGCGTCAGAATAGCAGTCGCCTGCGACACGTTAGTGCTTTCTGCTCCCGCGAATTAATCAGCCATTATCATCAGCTGCCTGTTGCCGGAAAACTCCCGTGTTCTTCTTTGGTTCTCGATGTTGTTTTGTAGGCAAGCTATGTCCAGAAGTGTTCATCCAAATCATAATAATCAATCAATCGCCATTCATTTTTATTGTTACGTATGTAAATGTAGTTTAAGTTTATAAATTATTTGTTTTAACTAGAGTTATACGGTTGTATTGTAACATTTTATGATTCGTATTGAATATTTACTAGTCGTTAATGTCAATATAATATTCGTAATTTTCGGGAAAGATGTCTATATACAGAACAAATGTGTCCGTATGCCCGTATATCCGTATGTCCGTACGTCCCAATGTCCGTTTGCCCTAGGAAGTATGAATTCAAAAAACGGACGAACCGTGCTTTGTCCGTGTCAGTGTGCCCTATGTCCGTTTGCCCGTATGCCCTATTGAAGTATGAATCGACCCTTATTCGCGTGAATAGGCTGCAGAAAGCACTAACGTGTCGCAGGGCGACTGCTATTTTGATGCAAGTCTTGTCCGCTTCATTTAGCAAGGCATTTCGATTCATTTGCATTTAGGCGACGCGCCTACCCTGAGTAAGTCTAGTTTAGACTTGTTCGACGATTCCTTGAGGTGACGTCATTTATGATTTACAGCAAATTTTCAAAAGTTTTGCTTAACTGCATAGCATTGAGATTTGATCAGTCATGGTTTATTTCAATTTTGGATTTTTTACGTAAGCGTCTACTAATTTTTCACATCCAAACTCCAAAACTGACACAATTTTTACCTTTTTTGATCAAAATGTAACGATCGACAATTTTGGGCTAAAATTTTGGTGAAAAACGCTAAAACTTCAAATAAATGCCTATTTTTTCAAATTTAGGCAGGAAATTTGTCTCACGCCAGAACCCTCCCCCATCACAAAAATCACAAAAAATAACATAAAGTTGTAAAATCCTAAAATAATACACGATATGCATGTCCAAAAACAAAACGAATGCACGTTTGCTGACTTATGCACAGACTTATGTGCTGCATAAGTCTGCACGCTATGAGCAATTTAAGAGCACTTTATTGAAACACTTTGCGAGCGATCCTTAAGAGGCTCGTAACTCGCTCATAACAGACCAGCTTATGCGCAAGTTTATGAGCACACTTAAGGTGGCACTCCTGAAATGTGGGTTTTGGCCATTATTTTGAAAACACGCAAAAATAAACATGCCTCGTAAGAACAAAAGTTGTTCAGAAGTGAATTTCCTTTAATTTGATGCCCATATCACATGAAAAAATTTTTAAAATTTTTGAGCTTTTTGAGCAAGAAAAATAGATTTTTTCAGAAATCGCCTTACAAGCCAATGCATTTTACACGTATGTAATGAATTTGAAAGACTAAAAAACACAACCAGCTGCGTTTTAGTTAAACACACTTTAATATCTTTGGCGTTTTATTGAGCGTGGTGTAATTTTTTTGTGAAATAACGCAGTATTTTTTGCATGAGACAGAAATATAGTGCGTGTGAATACAAACGCAAATTTTCGGCTCACGATTTTAAAAAATTGGCTCAACAAAAAAAGTTAAAATTTGGCACATTAATGCACCTTGTCATCTTCGAGCGGTCGCAAAATTTGATTTTTGGCAAATCGATTGTATTTAAAAAATTTAGCCAAATTTATGTTTTTCAAAAATCGCGATTTTAGTGTTTTTCGATATATCAATCATATTCAACAAAAATGACTTTTTGCGACCGCTCGATCACGTTGAGGCAAGCAAAATGAGCTATTGATTGTCCAACAGCTACTTACTTGCGAAGAGAAATCGCAAGCCGAAATTCCACTCACGTTTGGTCTACAGTAAATGCTAATTTGTATCAATCAACTTCATTTTTTGTATTTAGGCATACTTTTACACCAGCTTGCCATTGTGTATCTAAAATTGGCCCCAAACTGCCGTTTTTTGAAAAGTCACATTTCAGGAGCGCCACCTTAAGAGGGCTTACTGAAACGCCCCCCTGAATATTTGAGAATTAAATGACACTATAGTATCATCTTACATTCGTCGCAGTATAGTAGGCGGAGAAAAAAACCCCGCGTTTTCATATTTCGTCACGTAGCTCATAGACTATACGTTTTCACGGGAAACCAAAAAAATGTGTCGTAGGCCTAACCAGGGCCCCGTTGCATAAAATTGAACAGTCTAACACTGTTAGACTGTTCAACTGTTACACTGTTAAATAACAGTGTTGAAATTTTCGTTGCATAAAGCGACTGTTGAAAACCGCTGAATAGTCAACAGTCTAACAGTGAAATTTCAACAGTCTAACAGTCCGCCTAAAAGTGTAGCTGACTGACTGTTTATTGCATATAACTGTTGTATGCTTATATATTATTGCAATTCAGCATTTATATTTTAGCACAACAAGCAGCAGTCTTCTGCAAAATCGCAGAGTACCTAATTGTGTGATTCTAACAGTCATGAGGTTATGACTTCCACGAATTTTATTAGTTCTATAGGTTTCACTTTTGCGTTTTTTCACAAATGGACTACTAGCCTGTAATTGCAACTCCCTCCATGCAAGGGAAGGAGTATTTGTATTATTTCACATGGAAAGTATGCTTTCGGCTTTTTGCCTATCATTTCGGAAAAAGATAGTAAAAAACCGACGTTTCATGGCGAAAATACGGTATTGGGTACTAAATCATATATTACACTAATATTGTTGGGTTGCCGACCCCAGCGGAGCGGGAGGCAACGTATCGTATAGCCGTATATTCTTATTCGTGTTTCTTGGGTTGCCGACCCCCAGCAAAGCAGGGTGCGACCCATTAAGTAATTAGACCATTTAGCTCGTTAAAGACTGAAAAATAATAGCTTTGAAGTATCATCACTCATCTATCTCAAACTTGTACTATATGTAAAAAATGTTGCACAAACTTGTCAAAAAAAACTTACCTATACCTTGTCCCCCAAACAGTTGGACATGAGCGGCAACCAGGCGTTCTCTGGAACACCATTAATACGGGCCAGCGATTCAAAATTTCGAACAAAGTTCAAAACTTTGGTCGTTGTCCCCGTGCCCTGAAAAGGGGGGAGGTTTTTGAACGCTGCGATGTAATCACGGCGTGTGAAATCCTGGAAATTCATTTTCAGTTCGTTGGGGAGGGGGGGTTTCTTGTTATCTTCTTCCTCTCCTTCCAATAATTGCGAGCCTAAGCCCAAAAATTCGGGATCAAATTTTCCGACTTTTGGGATTTCCGCAGGCTTAGCGAGGGTAGGTGGTTACAAAACTGCGGCCCGTATTCACATACTAACACTAACACTTAAAGTTAGTGTAAACCCTAACTTTAAGTGCTTCGCAGCACTAAATTTAGTGTTACGAAGCACTTAAAGTTAGTGTTCACACTAACTTTTAAGTGTTAGTGTTAGTATGTGAATACGGGCCTGCGTCTAAACTCGAAACCGAACCGTGCTTTTCCTTATTCTTATTTTTGACTCGCTCTGCGATTGACAATTCTTCCGAATCTTTGTAAATAGGGAGATCCGAAACAGAACTAGGACGAGGGGGGGATCTTTGAATGCTCATGTAAATTTAGACGCAATTTTCGAGAAATTTTAACTTCGTATGCGGTTCCAAAAAAATTTCTTTTGTTCCGGGCAAAAGGGGGGGATATATCCCCTGTATCCCCCCCCCACCGTCCGCCCTTGGGCCTAACCTTGCTCTAAACGCTGCGGCCGGTTTCATTTCGCTTCTGTTACCGTTTTTTGGCGGGAAGCTAAAAACTTCCCGGGGAAAAAACCTATTTGGGGGAAAAAAACCCATGTGGGGGAAAAAACCCCACCCCATAAATCACCCGAAAAGTGTGTTAGCGGTAGATTTTGAACGCTATGGCACGTATTAGGAGTAGTAGAGGCCCCTGATACCAAAACTATACGCAGATTTGCTATAGGGCCTCAGGGACACAAGTTTGAAAACTGCCCTTGGCAGCCCATTATAAAATTTTGAATTTTCAGATTTGAAAGCAAAACACCTTAATTTCGCCTGAAAACGTTGAAAACAACTAAAATGTTGCGATAACGCTTCAAATGCATGTAAATTTGCACTTCACGGCTACTTTTTACGCCATCGACCCTCCGTGGGGGGCATATACCGTGAGTGGGTGTGACTGGTCGTGACGGGCATATTTTACTTTCATTCGGTTATTTGGCGTTTAAACTAGAGAAATTAATAGGTTAGAATCAAAAACATACAAAAAACTGGCAATAGTACCTGAAAATACTACTTTCCATCCCAAAAGGACCTCAAAATGACAAAGTCCGACTGTTAGGCCCAGAATTCGATCGAGAAAGTGTCAGTTTGCGCATTTGTGCTAATAATAAACATCTTTTTGCACTACCATGAGTCTTTTGGAGTAGCTACTAGGTTTTTTGACATCGCCAGACCATTTTCAAAAAGTGGGTTTTTTTCCCCACATGGGTTTTTTTACCCCGTCTAATTTCGGTCATGCCCCCCCTCGTACGAAAGAAGGAGGGACCTGCCACTGCGGTCATGAATAGAGGAAGAGTAGTCCTCTGTAAAAGTGTTTTTACATTTGAGCTCGCATCTCTTAGTGCTGAGAAATGAGACTCCAAAATTCACCTCCCTTGGAGCCATGTCGGGTCAAAAATGGGGGGGTCCAATTTTTGACTCATAAAAAATACCAGCGAGACCCCTTTTGGATACCGCTTGTATATATACGTTTGCCTACAGGGACTGTACTATACGCTGGCAAATTTAGAGACCTGTACCACGTACCCAAGTTCCGGAACTGGGGTGGGTTTTTTCCCCCAAAAAGTGGGGTGGGTTTTTTTCCCCGCCTGCTATAATTTGGGCCCATGAACACGAATCTGAGGTTCATTTGTGTCTAGGACCTCCGTGGACCCCCCTTTGACCCCCTTAGGGGGTCCAGGGGTCCTAGGGGTTAATTTTTCGAAATTGAGATTTTGATAATACATGTTTGAGGGGGGGATGGGGGGGACCCCCCAAAATCGAGTACCTGGGGCCGGGGGGGAGGGTCCCCAAAATTTTGAAAAAATGGCACTTTTTAGCGAAATTTTTAGAAAATTTTGCAAAATTTCGGGTATTTTTGGTCGGTCTGGGGGGGAGGGTCCCCAAAATTTGGCCGGAGAGGCCCCCTCAAAATTTTGACCCCGTTACATGTATGATTTTGATGGTTCTGGGGGTAATTTGGCCCCCTGAACACGAATCCGGGGTCCATTTTTGCCTAGAACCCTCGTGGACCTCGCGAAGCCCCCCTCCCTAGGGTACCATGCGCCAGGGGCCAAAGTGGTCAAATTTTCGAAATTGAGATTTTGATGTTTCTAGGGATAATTTGAGCTCCTGAACACGAACAGATGGTCCTTTGCTTAGAATAAAGGGTTTTTTGGTTAGAATAGAGGGTCCTATACTAGGGATGGAAGTCTCGGTCTCGGTCTCGGTCTCGGTCAAAACCCGAGACTAGCCCAGTCTCGGTCTCGGTCTCGGTCTCGGTCTCGGTAGTCGAAAAGTCTCGGTTTGTACCCGGTCTCGGTTTTTCAAATC